>PVHX01028936.1:0-17496 GCA_004024805.1 Geosciurus inauris
TATGGGGGGGGGGGTGGCAAAGATTTTCTTCCATTCTGTAGGCTCTCTCTTCACATTCTTGATTATTTCCTTTGCTGTGAAGAAGCTTTAGTTTGAATCCCATTTGTCAATTTTTGCTTCTGTTTCCTGTGATTTTGGACACTTGTCCTAAAAATTACTGCTCTATTGCCCGGCTGGTAGATTCTTCCTCCCTTGTCTGCTGCGTGAGGTCAGGAAAGGAGTTGTAGAGGCATTCACTTAGCCACCTGGCTAACACAGTTCCGGAGGCTCAGTCTGTGGATGTTGGTTTGGTGGTAGTGGTCATGGGGCTCTTCCTAGCACTGGGTTTCACCTTGGCAGGTCTGATATTATGTATAAAGTCTTGAGCCTGGATTTAATTCTCTCTCCCTTCCTCAAGGAGGAGGCATGTCTCTCCATGCTGGACTGCTGGGATTTGAGGGAGCAGTGGTACAGGCAGCTCTTTCTTCCTTCCCTATATCTTTTTTATTATACTAAAAGTAGGCACTGCCTTCCTTAGCCCTTGTGAAGGTAGTTATGAACACGAATAGCAGTTCATTGGCATGTCTGTGCAGAGTTGAGCTACAGAGGATCTTACTCAGTCTCTTCAGAAATCTGAACAAGTCCCCAGGGACCCTAAGGTCTTTAATTACTTTTGGCAGTTGGGATTGCAGCAGTAAAAGGTCTTACTTAATACAGTGATGATTGTGACTGGTGGTGTGTGGAAGAACGTGATCACAGCAAAACGGGCAAAGTTTCATTGTTGGAGACAACCCATGGAGTAACACTTTTGCTACTATTTTGTACCCTGTCTTAACCTATTCTAGAAATAGACTCTGAAACAGATTCTGATATGGAGATTTGCTCACATGAGTTGGGGACTGTTCTTGAGAGCAATATCACTTAAAGAATTGAGAGAAGGACGAGGTGGAGGAAGAAGTTGAACTTTGATACATTAACCTAAGGTGACCTTTCAGAGTTGTCTTTAATAAATCATGAAGGCTTTGCATCCCATCATCAGTCAGTCATTAGATACGGGCTTCTCTGGGGGATGGTGGGTAGATTTGGACCAGGCAGTGCTTTCAGCCAATGTCAGTTTCCATAGAGAAACTCAGCTGTGAGTTGACAGCTACAAACAATCCCCTGGCTGTGTAAATGGAGGCTCCATCCAGGGTAAGGATCTGGTTTGTATACTACATGATCCTATACAAAAAAAATCAAAGCAACTTATTTTGTGTTTGTAGGATCTCCAGGATATTTGTGGACTGGGGCAATAACTCCCAGACATTGTAGATTCTTTTAACAGTAGGGTTTTTTTTCTAAGATTACCACCATGCCATCATCAAACTTAAATTAACAGTAATTCCCTGTTACCTAAGACTCACTCTAGATTAAAAATTTCCCCAGTAACCCCAAAAGTTCTATGTTAAATTTTATTTGTTTGGTTAGGATCTCCAAAGACAGAGAAGTTAGACTATCCAAATAAGCTCTAATATTCATTGTTATCTATCTATCTATCTATCTATCTATCTATCTATCTATCTATCTATCTATCTATTCTTGGTACTAGGGATTGAAACCAGAGGTACTTTACAACTGAGCTACATCCCCAGCCCTTTTTATTTTTTATTTTAAGGCAGGGTCTCACTAAGTTGCTGAGAACCTCACTATGTTGTCGAGGCTGGCCTTGAACTTGTGATCCTCCTGCCTCAATCTCCTAGGCTGCTGGGATTACAGGCATATGCCACTGTGCCAGGCCCATTGATTTTAAATCAATGAAAAATTACCATAATTCTGAAAAACTCTTTTGTACACAACTCAACCATAGCATGGTCATACATACTGGAATGGGATCTCTTCTACTTTATCACTATTTTAATTATATTTTTATACAGATATCCAACTTCAATTTAGTTCTAAAGTTATTTAACTCTTGACACTTATGGAAGCATGAAGCACACTGCCATGCAAAATAAACCTATAATTTCCCATGATGATGTATGTATGCTTACAATGTCACCAAAAAATTGATTTACCTTCTTCTCAATAGGAGGCCCCTTTTTTATACAGAAATTATAAGCCCTTAACTTTGATGGAACTGTTCTGGAAAGATTACCATTTTGTTTTTCTTTCAAGTTATCTAGTTTCTAAATTGTTTCATCTCCTACATCCCTTTGAATAAAGTCATTGTACGTTGCTGACATAATAAGATTGTTGTTCTCTAACAAGGCCATTGGGTTATCATTTAGCATAGTACCTTATACTCACCAACGTCATCTCAGAATATATGGAAACCAAATGGCTAGATATGGATTGTTGAGATTTAAATGAAGAATGAAGAAAATCAAATACGGGTAAAGGGCTGAAAGATGGAAAGTAATATCTGTGCATTCTGGAAGCTGATGTCTCAATAATTGCTACTCTAAGTCACTAGAAGAAAAATTATACTAGGAAATGAAAGGGTTCTTGAATACCTATTGAACTCACCACTATGCCTTCTAAGTACATCTTAAACATGTGTTTATCCTTACCTTTATCCAACATTGTCTTGACATTTTTCCAAATATAGAGAAAAGTTGAGAGCTTTTTCAGTGAAAAATAACATATGAATTGTAAAATTTTCATGAAACCATCTTTGTCTTAGAGCTACTCATCTATATACTTCTTATCCATCAATCTATTGTATTTTTGATTCACTGTAAATTAGAGGCATTAGTACACTCATCACCACCAGTACCAAACTTTTTATGCATATCAATATCTTATTATAGTATTTTTTTTCTCAAGGTAAACTTACATTAATTGCACAAAGCTTAAAGGTATCAAATGCACATAGTTAAAATGTGATATTAGATAAATCCCAACAGTACATGCACCTCTGCTACTCAAATCCCTCATAAGATACAGAATTTCACCATCATCCAAAAACATGCTCTTGGGTTCCTTACCACTGAGTGCTCCCACAAATCTCTCAGAGACAGCCACTTATCTGATTTTGTTCTACTAGTTTTTCCTGTTCTAAAGATTCATGTCAATGAAGTTATACAATATCCATTCTTTCTTGTAATGCTTCTTTCAGGCATGGTGTTTTATTCTGCAATTTTTTATATTATATTTTTATTCATTTATTATTTTTATGTGGTGCTGAGAATCGAACCCAGTGCCTCACCCATGCTAGGCAAGTGCTCTACCTCTGAGCCAGAACCCCAGCCCCTCAGGCATGGTGTTTTTAAGTTTAATGCATGTGTATCAGTAGTTGGTTACATTTTATTCCTGAGTAATGAATGTATCAGTTTATTCATTCTCATATTAATGGATCTGTTAGCGGCATCCAGTTTGTGAATTTATGAATAAAATTGCTGTGTATATTTTTGTGCAAGTTGTTTTGTAGACAGGTTTTCTTTTCACTTGGGTAAATAGTATTAAACGTTTTTGGTCATAGGGTAAGTGTATATTTTAGAATATCAACAAACACTTCTCCAAAGTGGTTGGTACCATTTGTATGAGTTTCAGGTGACCCCCTTCCTTGCGAACATTTGATGTTGAGCCATTAAATTTAGCCAGTCTGCTTTGTTGGTACTGGTATTTCCTTGTGGTTTTAATTTGCATTTCTCTGGTAGGCAAGATATTGATTACTATTTAATATACTTATTGGCTATTTATATAGCTTGTTTTGTAAAATATTTTCAAATAATTTCACTTTTGGGTTAGATTATCTTTTTATTATTGAGTTACAAGATTTCTTTTACATTTTGCATAGTAGCCCTTGTGCATTCATCCTGGCTGTATGTGTCCATGTGCATGTGTGTGCATGTGTGTGTGTTCGTGATGTGTTCATTTTTCTAATATCTTTTGCTAAACCAAAGTTTTAAATTTTGATGAAGTATAATGTATCTACTTTTTCTATTATAATCATTTTTCTTCTTTCTGTTTAAGAAATTGTTGCCTATCTTGCAATGATATTCTTCTGTGTTTTCGTCTAAATGCTTTATATACTTTTAGGTTTTATGTTTAAGTCTCTGACCCACCTCAAACTAATTTGTGTGTCTGTGTGTGTGTGGAGGTTGATACACTTTTAAAAACATGCGTAGTCATTTATTTCATGATCCATTACGGAAGGGACATTCCTGTCCCCCATTGAATTACTTTGGAGTCATTGTTGAAAATCAAATAACCTTAGAAGTTATAGGTCAACTTCTATGTTCTCTGTTTTGGTTCATTGGTTTAGTTGTTGATACTGCCTATTAATTTGTCTTTATTATTCTAGCTTTATAATAAGCCAGAAAATCAGGTAGTATAAGTCCATAAACTTTATTCTTTTAAAATATTTCCATGATACTCATGGTCCTTTATAATTCAAAGTGAAAATTTATAATTATATCTTTAATTTCACAAAAATATGGCAAGATTATCATGAGGATTGCATAAACTCTATAGAGAGGGAATTGCATCTTAACCAAATGGAGCCTTCTAATCCATTAACATTATATATTTCTTCATATATTCATTTATATTAATTTCTTTCAGCAATATTTTGTAATTTTTCAGTGTAGAACACTTTAATACTCTCAAACTTGTTTCTAAATATTTTTGTGTGTAGTTTGTAAGTCAAATTGTTTTTCTAATATTTTTCTAATATTATTTTTCAACTTTTAGCTACTATTAAATAACAATAAAAATTATTTTTATATATTAGCCTTGTATCTCCAAATTCTGATAAATTAGTTTCTGGTAGTTTGTAAATCCAGTAAGATTTTCTATGTAAACAATTATGTCACCTCCACATACTGATAATTTTACTTCTTTTTTTCTGATTGTTATGTCTTTTTATTACTTTTCTTTTTATTACAATGGCTACAACTTCCACTACAATGTTGAATAGAAGTTTTGAGAGTGAATATTATTCCTTTGTTCCATAACTTACAGGGAAAACATGAACATGCCACTATTAAATATAATGTTAATGTTAGGTTTTTCATAGATTCCTTAATCAGACCAAAGAACTTCATTCCTATTCTTGGTTTGTTGAGACTATTTTATATTTAATCATGAAGCGATGTTGAACTTATTAAAATTACATAAAGTTCTTTATCCTTTATAATCTTATTATTAATGAATCACAAAGATTTAGTTTTAAGTGTTATATTGATCTCACATTTCTGAAATAAACCTCACTTGATGTCTCTGGTAGTGTTTCAGAATAAGTAAGCAGTTCTTCAAGGGAGAAATTATATTTACTTGGTACAAACTGTCACAGAGACACTGAAGCCGTTCAACCATGTACAATGCTAATATAATCTACATGTCAAGCTTGAGAGAACATGGAAACAAAATCACAAGACAATCTCTGAACATTGGTGAAAATCCTGAATATAACGTTGGTACATCCACCCCAGAAATGCTCAAAATTAAATATATCATCATCAATTATGATTTATTTCAGAAATAAAGTATTTATAAAACATTAGAAAAATCTATTTAAATGGTAAGTTTTTTATATTCACGCTTATTAATTTTATCCTAAATAGCTCATGAGGTGTTTTGAGTGAAAGATTTATTATTAATTATCTTACCATAAACAATAAATGCACCCATGGGCTTTTACTCCAGGGTGAAACTGTTAAAACAAGATAGAAAAACTTCTCGTGTGAGTAAACTCATACTCCATAGGCAAAGGATGAACATGGAGTGTCTCCTTTTATACAGAAGAAAGAGCCGCCCCTCCTCCCTTCCCATTTGTGCTCATTTGATGGAAAGTATCCTGAATTCTCAGCCTAACCTTTTGGAACATTAAAATATCTGTCCTAGGCTGGATAGATGGCCTTCTGGGCCATCTGTGGCTTTAAGGACCTAGAGATGGCTCCATGTTCTGGATTTCATGTGAATGAAATGTAAACACCTCAGGAGAAAACACTTCCATTCTCTTGGCAACATATGGGCTTAACCTAGGTATCTAGTCCAACCTGTAACCATATGACCCTCATGAAGAGGTATGAAAAATCTTTTTCTTCTTTCATATCAATACAATTCACCGGATACTAGATAAATAGCTACAAATTGATTTCTTATAGCATAATTCCTAGGGCAGCGATGACAAATATTATTACCTTTATATTATATACATTCTGTCTCACAAGGTAAGCCAGTATTAAAATATTACTGGAAGTCTTAGACAATAAAAAGGACAAAAATAATGAAATGTTTAGGGATAGGAAAAACCAAGGTGATCTGCTGTCATCCACGGTCTAAACCATGTGTATACAGACCATTCCATGTACCAAACACATAAAGTATTAATACCAATAAAAATTCAGCAAGCTTATTGAATGTAAATAGGTCCATATGTAAAATTTGACAGAATTCCTATGCAATAACAAATTGAAAATTAAATCGTAAAGTAAAATGTCTTTCATAAAAATGACAAAATTATCTAGCTTGGGAAAAATCTTACAGAAATAAGTTTGTTGTGATAAAAATTACAATATGATATTGAAAAAAAGAAGACTGAAATAAATAGGGGGATATAATATGTACATAGAAGACAGAGTACTAAAAAAAATCTCATTTTCCCCAAATACATGAACTCAGTATGTTTCTGATTCAAATCCATTGGGAGTCTTTTTTTTAGGAGTTTGAAAAGCTAATTCTAAAAATCATATGAAATAAGAGAAGAATCATAGAAGTGAACAAATATCTTCAAAATATAAAAAGCTTCTTTCAGAAATTTAGAAGTACTATAAACTCTAATTTTTGGAACATGTTATGCTGGCAAAGTGGATAGACATGTAATAATAATAACTATATTAGATTCTCCAGTAAAATAGAAACAGTAGTGAGTGAGTGTGTGTGTGTGTGTGTGTGTGTGTGTGTCTAAATTTATTATAACGAATAGGCTCAAATGAATTTCTGGGTTCTGTAGTCTCTAAACTGAAGATTTGGAGAGACAATCTGTGTCTGAAGGCTTGAAAACCAAGGGAGCTGATGGTGTAAGGTCCAGTGTGTACATAGGAGATGATTGCTATCTGAACTTAAACAGTCAAGAAGTCCCTCTTACTCAACCTTTTTGTTCTAGTCAAGTCTTCAACTGATTGGATGTGGCCCACCCCCTCACAAGGGGGGGCACATCCAATCACTGCTCTACTTTGTCTACTGATTCAAATGTGAATTTCATCCAAGAACACCCTCACAGACATATTCAGAATAATTTCTGACCAAATGCCTTGGTGTCCTAGGGCTTAATCAAGTTGCTACATAAAATTAACCATGATCATATGTACATTTTCCTTACTACAGACCAGGCACTATTCTAGGTGCTTTGCCTGTTAGTTTATTTAATACTCACAGGAACTTATGAAGTGAATATGATTTTGTCTCCATTTTATAACTGAAACAGGTTCAGTAAGATTAAGCATCTGAAGACTAATTCCAATGATACAGAACAAAGGGCCCCGGAAGACAGCAACATGTACATAGGATCTCAGAATGTGATCAAGATAGCATTGCTAATCATTTAGGGATAAGATGGTGTTGGGACAAATGTTCATCCATATTTTAAAAGTTTGTCTTACTGCATAGAATAAACCAAAAACAAATTCTGGATTAATTAAAGATCTCAAAGGGGAAAGTTCAAACACTTAAAAAAAGAGAAAGAAAAGGTAGAATATCTGTAAGACCCCATAGAAGGGAAGGACATCTATAAAAGAAGGTGAAAAATAAAAGATTGCTCATTTAACTTCATCACAATACAAACCATCTATAGCCACCACACCTTGAATGTTTATCAGGCACCTAGTGTTGTTTATCAGGCCAAGTGTTGCTAATCACTTTAATACATTAAGTCAGTTAATGTGCACTGAACAAGGTGAAGAGGTTTATCTCTCATGAACCAGCAACTCTTCTAGATAGATACATAAAGGAAATTCTCCTGCATCTTCAGTTACAAAAGAGAAATTCTTGTGTATCTTCACTGTTGTTGTGCTTGTAAGAATCCAAAACTGAAAGCAACCTCAATATCCCAACAGGAATCAAACTAATGCACAGATAAATAAGTAGTGGTATATTCATATGTTGGAATACCATATATATATTTTAAATCAATAAACTTAACCTATTTAACAACATAGATACAGCCCTAAAATAACATTGAGTAAACAAAAGAAAGTCGTAGAGGTACACATATTGGTAAACATAAAAAATACTACATTGTATGTGTCTTTAAAATGATGGGCATATGTGAGACTTTTTTAAACAATATGTAGCATCTTCTGTTATCTATATAAAATACTCTGAATTCTGTATCTACAATATATAGTATCTACTGGGTATTCAGTATTATCTTTTTATAATGAAACTAAATGTGATCAAATGTTATCATTTGTTACTTCTCAGTGACAAATGTTACATAGATTTATAAAGATGTTGCTGTCTATTCATTTATAGTTTTGGAGTATTTAATAGTAATTGACATAAAGTAAGAGAAAGAAAAGGGGTATTGAAGACTCAAATAGTACTTTTCCATACTTGCAATGATTTTGATGGAAAGCGATTAGAGAAGGATGATAGCAAACAAGCTATAATAATCCATAACTCCTCCATGCTCCTGGAACCTAAGGTTACTGAGTCCAAGAAGACTATTAGACTATTTTAAGATGAGATTACAGAGCTAAGGGCACCATTCTTGTGGCGATTATAGAGCAGAGAAGTGCTCCAAATGCATCTGTCCTTGAGGTCTTTTGGTATGAACCTGTCAAGATATAAAGAACACAGTAGAGTATTTGCCTTGCTGTAAAAGCTCACTAACTGTTAGTAATTAACATTATTGCTGTTATTGTTATTATGGGGATAATTGGTAAATTTGAACTTTATTTTCCAGTCATATGTATAAGGTATTAATTTCCATAAACCTTCAGAGTTTGGGTGAAGGGCGAAGATCAAGAGTTAGAAGAGCTTGGAAGCTGCTGTTAAGGATGTTTTGCCAACCTGCCAGCAGTAATCTGTTGCTTAAGATGCTTTTGTTCTTTCATCCAAAGCATTCCCTACCTTGTTTATGTTTCACAGTGTCTGCCTTCAATAACTGGGGAACTCGAGCTTTGAAAATCAAAGACACTTGTCTAACTCTTCTCTGATGCTCTGCTCTTGCAACTCGGTAGTTTTTGACAAAAGCCATTCACAAGTAAGAGGTCTGCTTACAACCAGAGGGAAGCTTTGATGTCATGTCGGTGTATGGAAAGAAGTGCTTCGTTTAATTTTTAAAAAACAGTTACAATTTAGGTCATGAGCATTTACAAATGAAACAGAGAGGGGGCTGCTGATGATCTGTGGTTGGTGCCAATGCCAGTGCTACAGTCAGAACACAGGAATGTTAGCTTTAGACCTGGAGCTGCAGGGAAGTCCACACTGCACCTGTTGCTGACCAGAATGGCAGCGGGTTACAGGTGATTAGGCAGTGCAACATAAAGGTCGTCTCATGAACTTGGGGAATAATTTTGGCCCGGGAACTCCATGTTCCTTTGTGAAGAAGTTGTTCAATGAACCTGGAAGTGCTGCTTTGGAAAGGCTGCCTGGATGCCTCACTGGAAGCACCCCTTGAGCTGTGCACCATCACTCAGAAACTGGCCCTACATGTTCCATGGGCTAATGATCATAAGCCAGGATATAGGCTCTCGGTTGACCAACTCATTTCCAATTTATTTGTAAGGCTCACAGAGAGAGATTACTCACTGGCAGATCATAATGCTTCTGTCTGCTTAGCTAAGATGTGCATCTTGCGCCCCTTGCTCTGATGGACATTGCCAACTTTTCTTTGAGTTTATTTACTCAGGCCTCAATGTTGGATGAATCCTGTCATGTTTATATTACCAATTGACCCTCATATTTCATGTCCCTCCCCTTGAGGTCTTATCCACATTTCTTTATTGAACTTTTTGATTGCTCGACTGCTTCAGTGACACATTACAAGCCACCTTTTGTTTTACTCCCCAAATGACAAATCACAAGGAATTAAGGTAAACTCTGCTAGTTTAATTGAGGGCATCTACTCTTATCTCCAAGGTCTTAAAGACTAATCACTCTCTCTGCATATGGACAACATTAGCTTTTTCTTTTCTGCTGCTGCTCTTGAGGACTTCAACTAGAGAGGAAAGCACCATTTCTTTTCTGCTTCATTGAAGAAGATTTTATGCAGGAACTGGATCAGAGATGCCTTGAGATCTTCAGGAATAGAAATTTCTTACCATATGCTTCTGAAAGACTTACCAAAAATGTCATCATTTGGGAATTCCTGAAGGGAACAGGTTCTTGGAATTATTATGCATGGAATTGTGTTAGCCAGGGAATATTCTTCATGTGATTCAGAGAGGTTAGTAAATGTTTGTGTCATTATATATGAAATGTAGGGAACTAAAATTATCCTGTATTTTTCCCAGAGTATATATATATATTTCATTAGTGAGGCTACAAAACTGAGCTATAAAATCCTCTACAAAGTTGTTGCTATGGGTTCTGTAAACTCAACCCCAGCCCTCCTCTTCTGGTCTTGCATTCCAATCTCCATCACTTGGAAAGTCTCCCTCTCTGCCGACCTCTTTTTATTACTAACTCATTGTCATGATTTTTCATTAACTAACTTTACCTATTGGATTAGAGTTGTAGCAGTTAGGAACTATAAAACAATAAAGGTACACATTTAGCAAATAACAGTGGGCTCCATATTTGGGATATACTTATATGTAAAAAAAAAATGCTGTTTTTCTAAAATTCAGATTTAACTGGGTGACTTGCCTTATCTGGCAACCCTATTTTGGATTGTTTCCCTCCATGCAGTTCCCTAAATGTCTCTCCTACACAACTAGCCCCTTTTTAAGATTCTACACTCCATTTCAATTCAGTGTCTGGCCTTTGATTCCCTGGAAAAAGGAATTGGATTTGTTTTGCTCCAATCATGCTTTCATGTTTTGCTGTAACACGAATTGTTCTTGGGCAAATAGAAACAGGTTATGTAGGACACATTCTGAATACAGAGACACTTAGTACCTAAGCTCACTCCTTTAGGTTTATCTTTTTTTTTTCTCTTTCTTCAAAGTTCACAACTCATTCCTTTGCCCAGCCTGAGAGCCCACACCTTCAGACAGATGACAGAGTTCGAGGCTAACAAGGCAATCCTGTCGGCGAGTGCTATTCAGATTTCTCATGACAGCTTCCCTAGGCTGATTAAAAAGTTATATTAAATAGGTTGAGGTTCTTCCAAATGGAAGCTGTAGACAAGGAAATTTTTTTTTCAGAAATGTATGCTACTGTCAAGGATTTTTGATTTGTTGTTGTCTGCAGTGAAGAAAATGAGTTTATTCCATTAAAGTTGCATCAGTTCCTGAATGTTGGAAACTTAATTCCCTCTTCAGCAACCGGCCTTTCTGTTTCAGATCTGCCCCATCCTGTAATTAAAGCTCTAGAAACAGAAATGTGATGATTTTTTAGGGGTGAGTGCACTATATTTGTGAATATTTCCTACTTAAATTTTAAACATCTCTACTGAGAGAATACTCACATGCTGAACAATCTACACATCTATAGTGTAAAATTTCATGTTTTTTGATATGTTCACAAGGTTGTGCCATCATCGCTATAACTTTACCTATTGGATTAGAGTTGTAGCAGTTAGGAACTATAAAAACAATAAAGGTACAAATGTAGCAAATAACAATGGGCTCCATATTTGGGATATACTTTCAGAACTTTTCATCCCTCCTAAAAGAAACATGTATCCATTAGCAGTCACTCCTTTCCATCTCCCTTGTCCCTACTCTAGTCAACTACTAATTTACTTCTTGTCTCTGAAGATATCTATTCCGAATATTTCATGTAAATTGAGTCATGTAATATGTGGCCTTTTGTAACTGACTCCTTTCTCTTAGCATAATGTTTTCTTGTTTCATCTATGTTATAGCATATACCAATACTTTGTTTTTACAAATAATACTACATTGTATAAATATACCACATTTCCTTTACCTGTTCATCTGTTGATGGTCATTTCAGTTCTTTCCATGTTTTAGTTTGTGTGAATAATACTGCTCTGAGGACTCATGTACAAGTGTCTGGGTAGGCATATGTTTTCATTTCTCTTGGTTTGATGCCTAGGAGTAGAATATTTGAGTCTCCTTAATATTTCCATTTATTCATTTGAGGAATTGCTAAATTGTTAACCAAACAGACTGTATCATTTTACATTCTCACCAGCATTGTACAAGGATTTCATTTTTTCCTCATGTTTACCAATCCTGAATGTCATTGTTATTATGGCCACCCTATAAAGTGACGTAGTACCTCTTTATAGCCTTAATTTGCATTTTTCTGATGGCTAATGATGTTGAATGTTGTTTCATGTGCATAAAGTGGCTATTAGTCTGTTTTTGAGAAAGATCTTTTTATATAATTTGCCTAATTTTAAATGGGGGTTTCTTTTTATTACTGAGTCATAAGGATTCTTTACATATTCTGAGTGAACATCTTTTATGAGATGCATCCTTTAAAAATGTTTTCTCCTATTCCATGGAATGTCCTTTCTCATTGCCATTATTTGTGGTACAACTTTTAATTTTGATGTGTGTAATCCTAATATATCATTTTTTTTTTCTTTGTACCTCTAAGAAACCATTGCCTAACCACGGTAATGTTGATTTACTATGTTTTCTCTCAAGACTTAATAATTTTACATCTTACAGTTAGGTCTCTGACCAGATTTTAAATAATTTTTGTGTATGGTGTGAGGAAGGGGCCCAATTTAATTGTTGTGTGTGTGGCTCTTGAATTCTCTTAGAACACTTTATTGGGAAGAATATTCTTTTCTCATCAGTTATCTTGACTCCCTTCTTCAGAACCAGTTGAGCATAAATGTTTTGGGCACTGAATTTGAATTCATTGTTCTATAAATCTAACCTTATACCAGTGCTGAGTTGTATTAATTATTGTTCCTGGGTACTGTTAGATTTTTAATAGTGATTGATTAAACCTGTAGATTTGTTCAAGTGTTGTCAACAGTATTTTGTTTTCTGACCTGTGAACATAGACTATGTTTCCATTTATTTGGATATTTTAAATTTTATTTTAATAATGTTTTATAGTTTAAAGTTACATCTTGAACTTGTTTTGTAAAATTTGTATGTAAGTACTTTATTCTTTTTATGTTATTGTAATTGGGATGTTTTTTGTAATTTAATTTTCAGGTTTTCCTTACTTTGTATATTTATCTTTTATTCTAGAACCTTCCTGAACATTTATTCTAATAGAGTTATAGTATATTACTTAAGATTTTCTATATGAAAAATTTCATCTGTGGATAGAGATAGTTTTACTTTTTCCTTTCTGGTCTGCATGTCTTTTATTATTTATTTTTATTGCCTAACTACTATGACTGAAACCTCTAGTACAGTCTTGAATTGCAATAATAAGACTAGACATTTTTGTCCTGTTCCTAATTTTAGCAAGAAAGCAAGCATTCATTAATTATTTATTAAATATGATACCAGTTATAGGTTTTTCGTAGATACCCTACATCAGGCCAGGATTCCTTCTATTCCTCGTTTGTTAAGGGTTTTTATCATGAATGAGTCTTAGATTGTCCAACTCCACCTCTTGCTCTATTGTGAAACTATCTACATCTTGCCTTTTATCCTATTGGTATAACATTTTACCGTAGTGGGATTCTGGATGTTCAACCAGCTGTGCACCACTGGGATGCTTCCTTCTTGGTCCTGGTGTCAATTTTGTTCATCTTTTTAAGGAACCAACTGTGAGTTGTGTGGATATTCTCCACTGTATTCTTATGCTCTTTTACTTATTTGGCATTAATCTACATTGATTTCTTCCTTCTGCTTGCTTTATGTTCATTTTTATCGTAATTTTTCTGGTTCTTTAAGATAGAAGATAAGATCATTGATTGAGATCTTCTTTTTTAATAGAAACATTTGCAGTTATAAATTTTACTCTGAGCACTGATTTAGCTACATCCCATAAATTTTTGCCTTATTTTAATTTTGTAAGATATTGCAAAATATCTTCTAATATCTCTTATGATTTCTTCCTTGAAATAATTGGATACTAGTATGATTAATTTTCAGATATGTGTTAATTCCCCAAATTTCCTTTGGTAACTGATTGCTCACTTAATTCCCATACTTTCTATTATTTCAATTATTTTAAATATCTTGAGACTTGTTTTATGGCTTAGTATGTTGGGAAATGTCCCTCATGTGCTTGAGAAGAATGGGTATTCTATTGTAGCTTAATAGAATGTTCTAGGGATTTTAGTTGCAGCTGATTTATAGAATTGTTCAAATTTTCTATTTCCTTGTTGATCTTCTATCAGATGATCTCTCTGCAGAATGGGACTGGGAGGCAGAAGAGGGGTAGGATGAGAAACACTAGTAAGCCTTCCCCTACTGGGTTGAAACTGTAGCTTGAAACAGGAAGCTGAAGGTACAGGAAGTGCCAATTTACTTGACTAAACATGTCTAGGGTAGAGCTTCCCAGAAGCTGGAAAGTGGGTATAATGGACTGGGTCATGGCTCAAGAAGAGATTTAAATCAAGAAGAGATTTAGAATCTTTTTTGAATGATTTTTTCCCATTTTGATTTATGCACTTAGGACAATTTTTAGAGAATATAAATATATATATTCATATATATAACACTTGTAAGTGATTAGTGATCGTTTTCTAAACAATATTTTCTTCAGTTAAATTGGTTTTTTAGGGGGAAAGTTCTGCCAAGACTCTTATTCTTTCATTCCCAAAGTCTTGCCTCTGACTCCTAATATAATCTTGGTATATACCCTCTACAAGCTTCTTCACTCTTAAGGGACAGAATCTTGGAAGTGTATTTAGGTGGGTGATCACATCCTTTGGTATGCATGTGCATTGTTTTATTACTGTGCTATTGAGATTCAGGCCAAATCTAATAGTGATTTCTAGTTCTCAACTGGGTTTTAGGCTAGAACTAAGGAATCACCTTCAATCAAGATACGTCATGCAGTTTTGTAATTGTAGTCATGAACTGATTATATTCCCCTCAAGTATCCATGCCTTTATGATCCTGATATAAAAATTTAAATTTAGGTGGAAATCATTTGCTTGATAGAACTGTTTTCACTGGACACAGAGCTTTACCCACATCATAAGGGTCAAGTAATATCCGGCCTAATGCAGCTTCACAGAAACAAGTGTTTTCAATTATGTAATAAACTCTCAAATTAAAACAACTTTCTAAGTCTTTATTATTAATTCCAAATGTTTTCAATATAACACTTTGTCCATACCCATAAAATGGCAACAGGTATGGCTGTTGGGGGTAGAAATCTAACCCAGAGAAAAAGTGTATAAATTGATTTAAATCTCTTCTTGAGCCATGACCCAGTCCATTATACCCACTTTCCAGCTTCTGGGAAGCTCTACCCTAGACATGTTTAGTCAAGTAAATTGGCACTTCTGTCCCTTCAGCTTCCAGTTTCAAGGTACAATTTCACCGCAGGAGGGGAAGGCTGCTAGTGTTTCTCATACTGCCCCTCTTCTGCCCCTTTTCCCTTTCATCTTGAGAGTCCATAAAATTATCTTGTCACTGTGAGTTCTTTGTATTTACTTTGTAATATTCAGTTTTAACCCCAAAATATTGAAGGATACTAGTTTATGCCTGGCATTAAAAGTCATAAACATTTAGATGTATTTATCAAATAAGAAAGACATTATTCACCTTTCCTGTTTATTTTCATTGTGCTCTTTTGGGCACAAAACTTTACAATCATCTTCTTATAAAACATAAGAATCTCAATTTAACAGGAGGAAAAGCCATTGTATAATTTCCCAGCTACTTAAGGTTATTTTTCTTGTGGAAGATGCTCAGAGTGGTGAATTGGAGAAGTGTAAAGCTTTTGGCCCTTTGCATGTAATGCCTAGTTCTATTTTAATATTATACCTCTTTTGCTCACTAATGTAATTTAGTTCTTACAGCATTTTAAACCTTGCCATCTAAAGCCCACTGACCCTTATGTGACAGGACAAGATTCTAAGGGTCTGACGTTTCTCTTCTCACAATCTCTTCTAAATTTCTCATTTTATAAATTCATACCCCCAAAAACCAAGTGCTTTTTCTAAAGCCAGATTGATCTCTTGTCTTGAAATCTAGCTCATTGGGCTACCTTCCAGGAGAAATAGATTCCCCTGACATAAAGATAATGCTTGATGTTCACCACTTCTTTTCTTCTTCCTGGGTTTTCTAGACTTCCTTGCCAAGCACACAGAAGTAAAAATGAAAGAAAGAATGCTTCATGTTCCATGTTCCTTGTGTGCTCCTAGCATACGCTGTGGCTACTTTTCATGAAATGGCATTGCTACATTATGGTGGAGGCTCTAAAAACTAAGTGACTGGAACAGGGCTCTGGTTTGAACAAGTTTAGACAGACCAAGAGACATATTTTGTTGTGTTAATCCACTGAGATTTGGGGGTCAATTTGTTACCACAGAATAATGTGCCACATCCTTATTAATATAATTTGCAACTGAATAGAGGTCACAGCAAGCAATACTAGCATGGAAGACTCACTTTGCCAATGATATGCTGAATGCTTGGCTAATGAAGAGTACTAAGGACAATGAATCTCTCAGCCAGCTGATGTACAGCAAAAAGAAGTAGCTTAAATGAAGGCAAAAACATTGGGAGAATTCTTCAGTTTTTTCCTTTTAATTCACTTTTTTGTCTTGGTTAAATACCTTCCATGGTAATAGATCAAATTAACTAAATTCTAGTAGCTGTGCAACACAAAGAGATTACAAGGCATGCAACACATTAAAGAGATTAAAAAACATTTAAACTTGAGGTTTCATCTTTAAAAATATATAAAAAATTATTTGCAAATAGTGTGGTAAAATCACATTGTGTGAATGACCCTGAGGATGTTAAATTTGCTGGACTACTTTCCAGTGGATCCTAATAACAGTAAAGTATTTATAAGTAATCTTATTTCTTTAATATGCTGTGCAGTCATTTTTATGTTACATTAACTTTATTTTGTCTTTTTTATATCATTCTCATGCTGCTTAGAGTGCATTGGGATGGGGCTAATTGCCTTATTATGCAGTATTAAATAACCTATAAAAAAGAATACAAGTGTGAATTTTAACAAATGAGCCTTAGACACCATAGGTAGTATAGGAAAGCAAAACAGTAGAATCAGGACAAATGGAAATGAAATATTCAGCAGAACGTACCACCAGCATAAAGAACTTTCATAAGATTTTTTGGAAGAAAACCCCTCAAAAATGAATCAACAGGGGCTTATTCTAATCCAAATTGAGTGAATAATTAAATTTCATGAAAGGAGTTAGTCTCTGTTTTGCAAACACTTCTTTCTCAGTAGTTTACACCTGATTTAAAATGTCCAGGTCCTAACTGCTCTCAGTGGCTTATTAAAACCATAAATAATGATGCTTCCAGTCACTTTTAAATTACCAAG
>PVHX01028937.1:0-18019 GCA_004024805.1 Geosciurus inauris
ACATTCTGAGTCCAGACCCACTGTCCAGCACAGCCTTGAGTGAGCCCAGGATGCAGTCGCTTTGGTCTTTCCAACAACCCTCCTGCTGACTCTTAACCCCATTTTGCAGATGGAGTCACTGAGGCAAGGACGGTAAGCACCTTGCTCGGGGTCACTGGGTCACTCGGCGGTGAGGCCGATGGGAACCCCGGTGGCTGTTGTGCAGAGAGCCATTTGATAAGATCTGGCTGCAAGATTCTGCTCATCTAAGATCGATCACAAACATGCCTGGCCAAGCCTCCCAAGTGAGGGCCTTGCGGAGACCAGAGGGAGACTCAGAGCAAGGTGGGTGAGCACCAGTCCAGGGCACAGCAAATAGCAAGAGAGGAGCCGGGTCCTGGCCGCATGCAGCAGAGCTGCCCTGCCCTCCCGGACCTCCCCTGCAGCCGCCCTGGCAGGGGCACCCTCGGTGAGGGGTCTGCTGGAGGCCGCTTCCCCTTGCCGCGGCGCAGCCCTTGATGATAACACGCATGCACAGGATGGCGTGTGCATGTCGGCCCACTCCCAGGGGCTGTCCAGGTTTGGGGCTCGGGGCCTACGAGCAGCCTCACCAGTGGTTCCAGCTCGGCCCCGGGAGGGCGCAGGCAGGGTGCAGCTGGCTGTGGCCCGAAGCTGCGTCTTCAGAGGGCTCTCCCACTCAGGTGCTGGACAGAGGCCCCGCTCCTCTCTTCTTCCTAGGGCTGCTTGTGCACCCGGCATGGTACGTGGTTTCCCCTCAAGGAAGGGATCCTGAAAGGGGAGGTGGAGGCTGCGAGCCTCAACCTGGCAGGGGAAGACCCAAGACACAATGCCGGGAGGGGCGCCACATCTCCAGAAGTCATTCTGGAAGACTGTCACCTCGCTATGTGACATTGTCTGCCAGGTCGGGATGATGGGCACAGGGTGCTGCTGACTGATTTATGGGCACATACACATCTGTGCCACATGCACACGTGCCCTTTCTGTCTGGCATCTAGCAATGGATGACGCACCACCTCTGTGGGTGTTGGGGACCAGGGCTGTTGGGCAGGAGGTGACACTGTCCATCCTTCATCTGGGGCACTTGGAGGCATGCATTTACTTTTAGCTCATGTTCAGTCGAACGTCACTTTGTTAAAAAGCAAAATAAATCCACAATCTCAAACCAAAACAAAAGGACAAAAAGACCCAAAAACAATTGATTAAACTTGAGTCTAACCTCTACCCAATCCTAAAAATGCAAGGTGGAATTAGAATTGGATGTTGCTTCTGTTTCCCCCGCAGACCAATAACCGGCTCCGAGTTCAGTGGGACGTCTTCCTTCTGTGCTGAAGTGGTCTTCCCGAGCAGTGGCTTCCTGGGAGTCAGTATCTTGGTAGTCGTGCACAAAGATCTGGAAGTGCAGGAAAAGACGTGGTGTCATCAATAGCAAATGTGTTCCGTAGGCAGAAATAACAAGGAAACATAATGAACTCCATATTTCACTTTTAGAAGAACAGCCTCTCTGATGTCACCAAAGGCATTTGGAAAGCTCCTAATTGATACGGTTCTTGTCCTGAAACAAAGTAGCCCCTGGTGATGGAGTGGCAGGGTGGTTTGCAAGCAAGGAACGAGCTCGGCTCCCTGGAACGTGGCTCTGAAGGTCTACACTGTTCTTTAAAAGTGAGATTTTTAATTAGCCAAGATAATTAGTCAGCAAAAATAATAACAATCCTTATTTAGGACCCAAGGATTAGTGTGTTGAACTGGTTTATGTGAGTAACTCGGGGAAAGGGAGAGGAACACGTTTTCTCCACTGGTGACCATTCACAGCCGGTCGGGCACGTGGGTGCTGAGCAAAGTCTTCAAGCTCTCCCGTCTCTGCTGGGGTCAAGCCGCAGCTCACGCCACGTGGGACCCACAAGCAGCACCCAGACCAGCCCACTCGCTTTGAACCGGGAAGTCTGCTGCACCTGCTGGGATCTCACAGGTGTCCAGCTGCCGCAGAGGTCTCCAAAACCTGCTCTCCAGTCCCATGTCCCAGTTTGCTGAGCACCGGTCAGTGGGCTGGACGGTGGAGAAGGCCAGCTTGAGGAAATGTGCGGCACAGCCAGGCGGGGACCTCACACGATACAGCCACAGAGAAGAAAAGGACCTGGACAGGCCACCACAAGCACCCCACCCAGGGCGCAGGGGACAGGCACAGCAGGAGCCAGAGCTCTGGCCTGTCACTGCCCGAGGACGGGGGTGTTCCTCCAGCACAGGAGCCCCCGCCTCTTTTCCCCTGTTTCCCGTCCTCCAGGGCAGTCCCTGCTGGACGCTGGACCATCCAGGGTGCACTGCAGGGTTTCCCTCTCCCACCCTGGGATTTGCTCCTGGCGTCTCCCTCTTTTCCTTTCGGGTCATTGCTCGCTCAGTCGCCGGGATCAATCAGAACTGGGCTGAAGTCATTTCCCTCTGGAGTGCCTCCCCGACTGCAGCTCCCTGCAGCCACAGCCCGAGACCCGCCTCCCTTACAGCCACTGAAGGACCCTCTGCCCGCTTTCTGCTCCCTGGCCTCCTCTGTCCAGAGCACGCTCCCCTCAGGCTTCTCGTGGGGCCACTCCAGTCATTCCTGTAGAGCTGGCGATGCTTCTGTCCAGCCCCAGCCAAGGCCACTTCTGTCCTCCTCCCCCTCCTGGCAGCACGACTTCTGCTTCTGTAAAACTCCCCTAGGCGGGTGCGGTGGTGCACGCCTGTCATCCCAGCACTGTGGGAGGCTGAGGCAAAGCTCAGCAAGGACGAGGCGCTAAGCACCTCAGTGAGACCCTGTCTCTACATAAAACAGGGCTGGGGAGGTGGCTCAGTGGTCGAGTGCCCCTGAGTTCAATCCCCGGTTCCAAAAAAAAAAAAAGACAAAAGCTCCCCCGGGCTTTCAGGACGGCAAACCGCTTCTCACTTTCTGCAGCTGCTCGTCACCTGGTCGGATTCTTTTCTTTTCTGAGCAGGGATCAGGCCTTGGATCTCTTTTCTTCTGTTTTCTCTAGAGGGCCCTCCCTGGTCTCGGGGCTCGGACGCCGTCTGAACCTGTCCCCCAGGTCGTCTCTCCGCAGGGCTGCCTGCCCAGTCGCTTCCTTCCTTCTCCCGCCTGCTCCTGCCTCATCCTGTCTTAAGCAGGACTCTGGGCTTTATCCCCAAGTGCGGGCTGGGTTCTGTTAGCAGGAACCACGGATCTGGGGCTCAGAGGGCTCACGGCACCTGTAGGTGGCAGGTGAGTGTCTGGGACACGGGACTGGGAGGGGGAGGGAGAGTGTTGGCCGACAGGCCCAAGGCACCTGACCTCACCCTGGAGCACTCTGCCCAGTGTCCCTTCAGTGTCCTGGCTTAAGACCTGGCCTGTGGCCCCTCCCAGGAAGGTGCCTGGGCAGCTGCCTGGGCTCCGGCCTCTCCTGAGCACTGTGGGTACCCACCCGTCCCCAGGGCGGGCCACCTCAGGTCTCCCCGTGATGGGCACATGTGCTGGGCCCAGGTGCTTTGCCACCTCGGATGCTGGACCCCGAGTGGCCGAATGCAGCGCGGCTCCCCCTCCCTGCTGCAGGATCACTCTCAGGTCTCCCCAAGGCCACTGCCTCCTCCAGTCCATTCCAGCAGACCGTCAGGCCCAGTTATCTTGTTTTCTCCCGTTACTCCAGTTGCAGGCGTTCTCTCCAGCCATGTGTGCCACCAGGAGGCGCTGACGTGATGGTGGATGCTGGGGACGCATCCTGCCTGGACCCCAGCACTTCCTGTCGCCCTCCACTCCAGACCCCCTCATCCAACTGCAGCTTGCTTTTCAATTTCTGTTTAATCAGCGTCCATGGACACCCCGATGGGGAACCCCGTGCCCCATGCACGCACGTGCCTACGAGGGTGCGCCCAGGTTCCAGCCGCTGTTGTCCTGCCCTCTCCGTCCTCCTCCTCAGTCCCCCGCAGAGCCCGTTCATGACACTGAGCCTTTCAATTGTGAGGATCGGGAATAAGTAACCTTCCTACAAAGGCTTGAACACAGCGAGAGGACAGCTTGCGGGGTCCCACCAGCATCCTGAACTACGATCCAGCTTGGAAAACCAGTCATGCTTGGCTTTTCACAGTGAAGTGATCCAAAAGCTCCGCCAGGCGAGTCCCTATGTTCTGAATGGTGGGTTTGGAAATGCCAGTCCCGGGGGGTTAAGGTCCCTGTGAAACCCCAATAGACTGAGCTGTCGGTGGTCAGGGAAGCTCTTGCCGTGTGGACTGAAGCCGATTCCTCAAGGCCCAAGAGAGAGACCAGTTTCCTTCAGGCAGCGCGTCCTGACAGCCCGCCCTACCTGCACCCGCCTCGCTCCTTTGGGAAACGAGCCCTCCTGGCAGAAGTGACAGGCCTTAATTCAAGGCACACTCTTCCGACACATGGGCTCGAGAAACCGATTTCATATTCTATAACCTCTCGTAGAAACTCCGGCCCGTCCCCTCTCTTCTGGGGCTGGTTTCCCACCCAGGACCTCAGGCTGTCCCCTCAAATCTGGAGATAATGAGCGTGCTCACTCTGCCGCCTCCGGCTGGGTCTCTGAAGCCACACAGCGGCCATTACGGACGGCTCTGCCACCTCGCGGTGTCTCGGGGCCTCAGACACGGTGAGTGTAGATTTGAGGAGTGAACGCACGGAGCAGACGTGCTCCTGGTGAGGAAGTTTTATTTTTAAAACTTTCAACAAACTTTCCAGATAGTCTTCACTTTCTTTAAAAAAAAAATGTTCACTTATTTGCCACAGGCCTTCCTAAGAGTTCTCCAGCTCAGCCGTTTTCAAAGACAACCTGCCAACTTGATGGAAGGCTTCTGCGCTCCGGCAGGGGGCCGCTGGCACAGGAGGGGTGAGGATTCAGTAGTCCTCCGCCTCCGAGCACTGCTCCGTCTCATCTTCTTGGATTAATTAAATAAATGGAAAGGAAGCCCCTGTAAAAACAGTCAGAAGAGAGCACTCTGCCTGGAATCACAGCGTTCCTACACCTCCTACCTCCACACTAAAAAACCAAGACCTTTTTCTATAAAAAAAAAAAAAGTTGAGGAGAAACACCTGAAGTTTCCTTACAATACAAGGTATTCCAAGAGACGAGAAGGCGATGGAAGGGAAGGCTTCTCGGTTTTACAGCAACCCACACGTGGGTTGGAATTCATGCCACCATTGGCTCCCCTCTGAGGTCATCGAGCAGTTTGATTTTTGCAGCTCGTCTATCTGGCAACAGTAAGAGCACCAGGCCTGGCACAAATACAGGACAAGACAGAGACAGCCAGAGGCGTGTCCTCAGGGAGACCATGATACAGCCACCAGCATCCCCTTGAAAGGCCACAGCTGTGGGTGACCAATGGCTGGCCTGAGGCCATCCAGCTGGCAATGAGGGGTCAGGTTTCTCTGCCTCTAAAACCCAGGCTCCTCTGACAACTGACCAAACCCTACAAACTATGACGGTGGCAATAGAGACATTCTCCAAGGTCCCCAGGCATGTTCCAGTGAACATGGCCACGCCAGGGTCAAGCCTTGCAGTCTCTTGGGAACTTCGATGTCTCAAAACACAATAGTCTTCCCAGTGGATGGGGCTCCAGGGTGCACGGTGGCCGAGCCCAGAGCCTGCCGCTCTCAGCACAGAGCAGAAAGGCCCTGCAAGGGTGCTCCCACCAGGGCGCCTTCCCTGACACCTTCTGGAAAACTCCGGCCCGCGCCACTCAACAGATGCAAGAGTGGCTCCGTGGCTTCCGTTCTTCCTGGACTCAGGCTTGAGCCGGCAAGTGCTCAGGTGCCATTCACAGTGCCACCTCTCCCCCGGGTCCACTCAGATCCCTCGCAGACCACGAGGAACCCGCCCGTGCAGAGCTGAGGCATGTGGTGGGTCTGGGGAGCCGCTGGACAGACATCCTTCAGAGCAGTCACATATTTTTGACACAAGGTAGGCTTATTTCCCAGCACATTCCTCTGGACGGGAGGTCAGTGAAGCTGTGGACGCTGACCCTGAGTCCCCGTCAGAGGGGGCAAGGCAGCAGGTCCTGGCGTTGTCTCGGGGAATCCCTCTCGTCAAAATGATTGAATGTGGTCAGAATTTGTCAACGAAGAAGGAAACGGCATTAAACATGAAAGCAAGGGCTCATTTCACACGTAGGAGGCACGGGTTGTTTGGAAGTGGGCACAGCTCTGCCCCCGCCCTACGGACACCAGCCTAAACACCCCTTCACCCAGGGGTGGCTTTCCAGCTTTCTTGTCCTTCTAAAGCAGCCGTGGATGGCACTATGCTTGACGGGGACGTGCAGGGGAGGGAGAGGCCAGCAGGCTCGGCCAGCAGCCTGAAGCAGAGGCTCACAGCCTCCGTCCCTGTGTTTTCTCAATCCAGTCGGTCACTGCATGGTAGGTGTGAGCTCGGGTCAAGGCACTGCAAGACTCAGCTGGCCAAAGGAAATGCTTCAAGTTCAGAGTCTTCATCTTGCTATTTCATTCACAGGCTCAAGAAAAACTGGGGCGGGAGGCTGCTGTTGAAGACGAGGCCGTCCATGGGGTCCCTTCTTCTCCAGAGCAGTGACGTTCAGTGGAGGACAGGTGCCAGCCGACTGGCTCCTGCGCAGGCGTCCTTGCCAGGGCGGGGGCTGCAGTCTCCCGCAGGGCCTTGGGAGCCTGGTCCTCTTCCTCCTCGTCCAGCATAACAAAGGAGCGCTGTGGACCACAGCCACAGAAGCCAGCGCCCGAGGGGCTGAGGAGAGGCCTGGGGTGGGCGAGCAGGACCGAGACTGTTCCTGCCTCGGAAGGAGGAGACACAACCCCAGTTTTGCAGAAGTAAATACCTGCTGGAGCTGGAAGTCACTGTTTCATAGCCCAAGTCCCCATCTCAGGGTCCCACTGTGAGGGGAGCTGATGCTGACAGAGAAGTCCCACTCACAGCACCCACGTCCAGGGCACGTCCACGCCCTGCGGAGGGATGCCCAGCACCCCTCGGAGAGGAAGCTGCCCGCACACCTGCCGCTAAGGTCAACCTCAGGGCTGTGCACCCGAGCATGGTGACTGCGTCACAAAGATGCTGTGTGCTCTCCGTAGGTACGTCTGGCTTAGCCACCACTTCATGGAGGACAGGTGGATGTCCACACGTGCTTGCAAGCTCTTCCTTGAATCAGGAGCTGTGTTTCTCGTTCCTTCCTTGCATATAGGCGAGAGCAGAAGCAGCACTTGTGTAGAGAATTGACCCTGACCAGACTGGGCAATTGCCAGGAGTCAGCGTCACCGTTAATTTTGCTAACGCAGGTTTTGCTAGTGCAGGTCTGGCAGGCCACCTTAAAAGTGGTTTTGAAATTCTGTGTCAGGCTCAATGCTTTAGCAAAGTCCTAAGGACACAGTGGAATCGGAGTGTGCAGAAAGTTGGCCATTCCCCTGAGAGACACGCGGGGACTGTGTGCTTCTTGGTTTGGTGTACGGATCTCTCTTCTCGTCTGATCATTACAGAAGTGGAGATACAGGTGCAGATCAAGAGCTAGAGCACTGAAGCGTGGGGGACAGGCGTCCTGTGCCTTCTTGACTGACCAGTAGTAAGACACAGCATGCACGGCTCAGGACGCCGCGGTGACCCCGCTGCTCTCGCTTTCCAAACAAGCCTGGGGGCGAGGAGAGAGCAGATTCCTGGGAAATGTGGTGAGCCCAGCGGTTTCCTCCTGCCCTGGCGGAAGCTGGAAGCCAGGCGAGCTCCCTGCCAGCGGACAGGACCACCAGCGCCCCGGTGGGAGGGACCAGGGCAGCTGGAGAGCTGCCTCTCCTACTACTCCTCGAGTCTGCCTTGCGCTGCTACCTGTCAAGCCAGTGGCCCTGAGTCCAGAGCCAGCGAGAGCCGTGAGCCCCTCCCACTGCAGAGGCCCCATCACCCTAAGGTGCTGCCCTCCTGCACCTGGACGGGCAGACTACGGTCCTGGGCCAGCTGCCGTAGCCTCCAGTGAGGCATCCACGCTGTGTCCTGCAGAGGTGGCCTCGAGGATCTACAGGGTGTCTCTGAGCTGAGAAGGGCGATGCCAAGAGGCCACAAGCAGCTTCTCAGCAGGCCCAGGCCGTCTGCCTGACCGCTGCCGACGAAGCCCCCGGCTCCCTTCGCCTCGGCTTTCTTATCTGGAGGACAGAGGTGACCACAGTGCCCGCCCGGGCAGGGCGTGGGCGAAGCACTCACACAGGCCTGGATCCTAAGACACAGCCATCAGTGACAGCGGTGCCCCCTCCTGGCTGCTGCTGGGGACAGACAGCACTTCTGTTTCCAGGAGTCAGGTAGTGACCCGGCCTGGGCTGGGCACACAACCCCAGGCCCAGGTCATGGCGAGCAGACCACACGACCAGCTTCTGGTGATGCTACGGTTGCAGTGTTTAGTAGCAGCAAGCAGTGAATTTGGGGAAAGAGTGGAACGATGATGTCATTTCTCGAGGGAGAGCTTCCAAAGTGAAGAGTAGCTCTCTCCGCTTCCTGGATGTCACACCCCAGGTCTCCTCGGCCACACCCTCCCTGTGGCGAGCCGCCTCGCCTGGGCCCAGAGCGATGGAGTCACGGTCTTTGGCCTAAGACCTCTGAAACCCTCATCGAGAGAGTGGACCTTTGGTTTTGGAACCGTCCTAGAGTCGGATCAGCTGTCCTGCAGCGCGATGTGTCCCTTTGCTGAGGAGACACGGGGCCCAGTCAGACGAGGGAAGGTCGCGGATGAGCCTGTGAGGAACGGCTTTGCCACCGAGCACACAGCAGGCCGGGCAGGGGAAAGGTACAGGCGCTGGGCAGCAGGGACAAGACAGCCCCTCGCTCCCCGCCCACGGTCCTGGCCCACGTGCTGAACCAAGTAGGACGCTCACTCATTTCCACAGCAGCCCCGTGAACAGCCGCTGCAGGGTCTGAGAGCCAGATGGGGCCAGACGTCTGTCGACTTGGTGCCCCAGTACCTGCAGCGGAGCTGAGGGTGGCGTTAGCCCATGAGGGTTTGCTCCACGGGCACCTGGGAGCTGGAGTGAGTCTCCTAGATGCAGACAATCTGGTCACTCCTCTGCCCCAAAGCCGTTCATGGCTCTCATCTTACCCAGAGAGCTGCTCAGTCCTTTGGATGCCCTTGAAATTTTGCAGGTCCCCCCTGAGCTCCCCCTGGGCTGCCCGCCCACATCCATGCTGCACGCGCTCTTCCAGGACCGTGGTCCCCGTTTCCACCCTCAGCAGCCACGCTCTTGTCCTTCCTGCCTGGGTGGCACTGGCCCTGGATGGGTGCAGGAGCCCCCAGACTCGACTCAACGCGTCCCTCTGTGAGGCCTCCCGTGGCCACCAGCTGTAGGCCGTGTGCCCAGGGTCCCTCCTCAACGCTTCCTCTCGTGGCTTGGATCTTCCTCTGCTGGCTACTGATGTCTCTCTCTCCCTCTCTCAGCCACAAGCTCCGGGATAGGAAGGTTCTTATAGCTTTTGGTCACGGCTGCAGCTTGGAACAGAGCCTGGCTCAGAGGCGCCAGGTGACAGTGCTGTCGAGTGGTGAAAGAGAGGCCATCTGGGCCACACCCTGGACAAGGCCACGGACCTCGGCAGTGCATGCTGCTGCCACGCAGAGCACCCGGACGCTGGCTCCGTGCTCCCTCAACGCCCCCCTGGGGGATGCTCGTCTTCACGCTGGCAGGTGACAGTCCTTGCAGATGTTTGCGATGATCTCTGAGCCACCTGGGACGCACCAGGCCGCCGTGCAGGGTGGCATGTGTGTTCCCGCTCAGTGTCAGGTCGGCCCTCAGATCTGTCCTGGTCACCGGACGCAGGCAGAGGCACCAGGTGGAGACGGAGGAAGCTCTCCTTGTAATGAAGAGGAAACAGTTGGCGCGTCCCTGCTGCCGGTGGCCTGGGTCCCAGCGGGAAGAAGGGCTGAGGACACGCTGCTCAGGCTCTGATGCGCGGCCGGGGCAGGGCTGGGATGGCTGGCCCTGGTCTGATGGAGAGAAGCGGACAGATGCCCTAAAATCCAAGCTCCGGAACCTAAGGTGGCTGTGGATTTGCCACCAGAGCCAGTCGTCAGAGCCAAGCCCTGACCAACAGTGCTGCCCCGGGCTGGCCCTGCGGTGGGCAGTATGGGCCCGAGGGCATGACCAAGAAAGGTCCGGGGGAAGCCTTTTCCATACACAAAACCCAACCCTGGTGGAAGGAGCCCCAGCGCTCGGCCCTGGGTGGTGCTCTCCCTGGGGTCAGGCGCAGGAGGAGGCAGGGCGCTGTGGGGCTGCTTCCCTTTCCTCCGCGACTTTCTGCTGTGCACACGCCCGGACATCCTTGAGGAGGCGTCCCTCTCATTGGGATTCAGTAATGCTGGGTCTGGCAAACCCAGGGCGGGCAGTAGAGACCTCGAAGTCACTGACACCTGTGATCCTGAAATAAGGCAAATGAGAGGGTGTAGAAGGAATGAGGACGTGTACCAAGGAGAATCCCAACCTACCACGTCCTGGAGCATGGACAGCAGCTGCCTGGATCCCAGGGAGCGGAGGAGCTGTACGCATTCACTGTCGGGAACGTAAGGGGCGTGAGAATTCTGCACATTGTTTAATATAATGTAATTATAATATAATGGGGTTATAATATTATCCCGTCACAACCTCATTAAGCAGATTACATCATCCCAATTTATTGATAAACATAACAGGGTTTAGGCAGCATAATTAAACTAGAAATGCACATGCGTGTGTACGTACGTATATACGGTGTGTATGATCCGTGTATATTTTAGTGCTGGGGATTGAACCCGGGCGTGCTTTACCACTGAGCTACATCCCCTGGCCGCCCTTCTTATTTTTTATTTTGAGACAGTCTTGCTAAGTGGCTGAGGCTGGCCTTGAAATTGTGATTCTCCTGCCTCAGCTTCTTGGGTTGCTGGGATTCTAGGACGGCACCACCACGTCTGGCTAAGTAGGAAAAGGTTTCACACAACCCAGGCAGTGTGGCAAAGCCAGGCCGGGCAGCGGCAGAGCTGTGCTGTGCACCTGGCTGTCCCTTCCTTCCAGGTCTTCTGCACCTTGTCCAGGACTCCCTGGAGGACCCGTGAGAGTTGAGTTGGCAGCATCTCAAAGAAATTGCGTAGAAAATAGCCCACCGCACACCTCACTCGCCAAAGACGGCCTTGCTGGAAGGCTCGGGGCTTAAAAAGCTTCTGCGTAAATCGGCTTACCCACGTCTTCGACTTTGCATCATATTTTATTTGATTCTCTGTCCAAACAACACCCACGTGCCATTCCTAGCGCCAGGCCTTCGGGTGGGCACCGCTGTTCTCACATAAGACGCCTCGACACCCACATACCACACTCCAGTCCCCAACCGAGACCGAGCGCCTCCTTCCTTGAAGCAGCCCACGTGTACCCAGTTTACTCGCGAACGTCTTCACCACAGCGTGGGTGGGTCTGCTGAGCTACGTCTGGGTGCCACGGGACACACTGGGAGCACAGTCCTAGCGCAGGCCCGTGAAGGCGATCCGGCGCTGACCTCCCTGAGAACCAGCCGCTCCGGGGGCCTTTTCCTTTCCCGCAGGGTGCTGCCCTCCGTGAGAACTTGACCTCCTTTTAAAGAAAGGCGTCTCCCAGGACCCCAGCCAGTCCCTGGAGGGCAGCCTGCCTCGAGGCCAGGTGTGTGCCATGGGCCTCCCATTCCCAAACCCCCTCGCTTGTTGTTAAGGAGGCATGAGTGGAAGGTAGATGGTAATTTTAAAAGCTGAGTTCCTTTTCTTTCTTTTTTTAAACCTATTTCCAAGTCCCGCGGCCTTCGAGCCACCTCTGGCTCATGTTCCTGCTCCTCCTGAGGAACCCGAGGCAGTGGTCATGCAGGACACAGGCGGGAGTCAGGAGACCTGGGTGACGGTCCCTGACATGCCACTCCCGGCAACCCACTCTCACAAGCCTCAGTTTTCTCATCTGCAAACACAAGGAACTATATTTTCTCTGCCTGCTTTGAGGGTCACTTTGACAATCATGTAGGAACATTTACACCTGACCACTGCAGGAGTGGAGTTACAAAAATATAAGTAACAAAACCCCACAGCTTTCCTAAGGAATCTGAATCCCATCAACCCCAGTGCGGACTGCTCAAGCAGCCCATGAGACACTGGGACCGTGTGCCAAGTCTATCGCAAATCCCATTTCTCTCCAGTTAAGTTACGGCCTCATTTGTGAAGTTGCCCGTGTACTAGCAAAACCATGAGATTAAAATTTTCAAAAGCTCTTTATTTTTGTCTTGGTAAGGATTTAAATATCTCACAGGTGAGCTGAGAGGAAAAACAGCTCCGTGTTCAACGCGGTTATTGCTCCTCGGGGTTCCAAGTCAGCAGTTAAGACCCTGTCTTGAAAATGTTAACAGAAGATACAATCATGCTAAGTGGGGAAGCGGGAATTCATGTGTCCAAGCGGAACAGGCCTCCGTGTGTGGGCAGGGGTGCTGCCCTGAGCAGCTACTCGCGGGGCCCGAAAAGGACCCCGGAAAGGCGGACATTGAAGACCCACCACTTTCCCCTGTTGGGGAACAAGGGAGCTGTTCTGAGGACCCCGAAGGGTTCCCAGAGGTCTGGGACCCATGAGGGCCCGTCCCCTCCAGCATGTATACACATCCAGGCCCTCTGGAGGCTGGCGGGCTCACCTCCTCTCGAGCCGCCCACCCTCCTGGGATGGCTTGCACTCACTGACCGCTCTCTCCTCCCTGGGAAAGGGCAGCCCTGATGCCACTGGCCAGGTTCTGAGGCTCTTCAAGGGCAAGTGACCCCTGGTTGGTTGTCACTGCCAATCAAAGTCAGACAGTGGCAAAGGGCGGGTGGTCAGTCTAGATGGTAGAAGATTGGCCAGGAGGATGGGGCTGACTCAAAGAAAAGAAAAGAAAATGTAAGGCCTCCAGAGCATGTCCCCAACTGGTCACCAAGGTCACCTCCACCTCCACAGAATTGCTCCTCCCTACACAAGGAGCTGCTAATGAGCACCCCTGGGTGGCGCTCTTCCTGCCTTTAGGTCAGGTAGGCAGGGTAGGAAGGGGCTTGAGAAGAAAGGAAACCTGAAATCTACCAGGAGGCGAGACCCCCCTGCCCGCAGATACCTTCTGCTTGCGGTCCCTTCTCCTCCCTGGAGAGGTCTATTTGCTCTGCCCCTAAATAAAACCGGCTTCCTACCCTTGTCTTGGCATTTCTTGGGCATTTAATCTTCAACATGCAGGGGGAAGCGGGACGAGGACCTGATCCTGATTTCAAGACTGGTATCAAAGGATTGCAGGATAGTCCTCAGGTACCGTATTTCCTGTGACGCCAAAGCTAAAGGAGACTTTGATGCACTGCAGCGAACTCTGCATCTCCAGTGTGTCCCTGATATTCGTCTCAGGCGCAGGAAACTGCACTGCCAACAGGAAGGTGGTGCCACAGCAGATTTTCTTGTTTTTCTTTCCCTCCCAGGTAAATGACTGATTATCTCCTTAATTCACACCTTTACCTCTGAGATGGTGGCAGCCACTATAAACAAGACTACACGTCCTTTTTTCTTGATCTAGGGATTTATATTTCTGAAGCTTTATTGTTAAGTGCCCAAGAGTTTGTCCTCACACCTCTGAAGTTGTAAAGGCCACACCTCTCCGTCCTCTGCCTCCCCCATTCTGTCACAGAGACGTGAGCGTCTGTCACCTTCCCCTCCAGGCCCAGGTGGGGAATGGGGTGTGTGTGTGTGTGATGTCCGCACATTCTGCCACCCTAACCTCTCTCCTGGGGGCGCTGAGCAGTGAGAGGGGCCCATGAGACTCCTTAGACAGCTGGCTGCCCTTCTCCTTGGCGCCTCTGCCCTCCTGGCCTGGCCTCCAGGGTTGTGTGCATACGATGCCTGGGGGATCTTGCTACCATCGAGGTCTGGAGGCTGGAGACTCTGCCTTTCTAACCGGCTCTCAGGTGATGCAGATGTGTTCTGGGGCTCAAGTTCAGGGACAATCCTAAGCCACCAAGCCTCAGCCCAGCTTGCCAGCGAGCTGAGTCCCCAGTAGGGTAGCAGGCACTGCCTGTCTCCCTTTGGCTTCTGTCCCTGCAGGTTTGGCTCCCTCGAGCCCTCTGCGTGGAGGGGTGCCCAGAAGGCAGGCAGGGTCTCCTGGCACAACACTACCAGTTTCCAGCAGGTTAACTTGCCAGACTTAGGGCTGCAGCAGTGAAGGCCAGAGGACAGCGGCCGGCAGCCAGAAAGGTGCCACTGTCACTTTTATTACTTTTCCTCCCTTGATTGATCTTTACGGGTCTCCAGAGATCCAGTCTCCACGGACACATTGTCAGCTAGGTTGCTGTTATTTTTCGAGACTCCTGTGCAGGGGCTTTCGCACACTAATGACACCTGAATTAAAATGACATTCGCCAGCACAAATGGAAACTAAACGCAACTGCGGCGGTGGCACATTAGCCTGTTAACGAGGCAGGCAAGGAGACAGAAATGCTCTCGCTGGGGGAGGAACGTAATAGCCTCTGTCAAATGTCTGCTCCTTGGTATTAATAGCTCTGAGCTGCATTTCTGTGTGGGATGGTTCTTTCATAAACAGTGCTGAACAGCCGCTTGGTATTTGGGACTGTGCGTGGAACTCGGGGAATAGCAAAGGTAAACAAGACCGGTGCCTTCCACCCGGAGATCCACACACAGGACAGAGCCAAATCGGATAACTAGGCTTGCAAGGAGTCCCTGGGGACTGTCAGCTTGCATACAGTAGATAGCCCTGAGCCAGGCACAGGAGTGAGAATAACACGTCCCTCCGTGAGTCAAGGTGTCAAGGTAAATGGGCTTCGAAGAAGCAGAGGAAGTGTCCAGGATGGGATGGGAGGGCTTTCCTGGGGAGGGGAGGCTGCTCCCAGGAGAGGAGAAGGTCAGCCTGGGAAGAAAGCATGGCACATGCTGGAGCCCCGAGGCAGGAACGTGGCGTATCCTGGAACTCACGGCCGGCTAGCGCGGCTGGACCGTGAGGAGGCAGAGGGAGGGCAGAGAGAGAGAGGGCTGGACGAGTGGGAGGGCGGCTCAAGGCCAAGCATCTGGAGGAGCCTTCTGGAGTCTGGCTTTCTTCTGAACAGCCAGGACCCCTAATCCCATTTGCACCTTGAGCCTCGACTTTGGCAGCTACAGGAGCAAGGCAAAGCTCGGGGACAGGCAGAGCTGTCAGCTGGAGCGGGGTCTCCACGTCCATCAAGGGCTTTCAAGACAGGTGGACACACCCAAGGTCACCCTGGAGGCTAGGGTGCCCAGGTGCTCCGTTTATTCCCTGACCATCAGTAAGTACCTCGCACGTGTGGACTCTGGTGATTCAACAGTGAACACAAGGGAAACCCCTCACTTCCCCTCCTCCTTCCCTCCCCCTCCCAGACTGCCAGGCAGCTTCCGGTCCAGGCGTCCACAAGGGCCGGTGCATCTCTTTCTGCTGGAGGTCTTTGAAGACAGGGCCCCTGAGTGGGTGGGGTCTGTCATTGACCCTACCTCCGGACGTCGTGAGACCACACCGCCTGCTTGTCCCGACTGTTGATAACCAGCTCTCCCTTGCTTTGTTCTGCATCCTAAGAGCGGGTGCCCCGAGAGGATTCAGCTGGAGAAGGACGTTCATCACAGGCCTTCAGAGAAGAGAGTGGGCTCAGGGAGAAACCCGCTGAAGGACGCATCATCTCAGGTTTCCTTTAGGGTAAGAGCGATGGGCTGGGTGTCGGGGATTTGAGTTCCCATCTTCATCTCACTGCTTACGAATGGTAACCTTGGGGAGGATGCTTCTTTTTCTTACGTATAAAGTAAAAGGATTGAGTTATGTAACCCCAAAGCCCAATGCAACTGTAAGTTTATTTTGTGGAAATGAATGAGGGATTTGGAATGAGAGGAACAGGTACTTCTGATCATGTTATGACTTAGACAAGTCACTCCAGGTTCTGGAAATAGGTTCCTCCTCTGAAAATCAAGGGATAAATGATACCATCTAGAATTGCAAACCAACACTGAAACATAATCCCAGCATTGGTAAGAAGTAAAAAGCTATTTTGTAACAAATAAATATTCTTCCCTATCAAAGAAATGCAGGAACGGTGTGCCTTTGTTTCCGTACTGGCCTGTGCATTTTTATCATGGATTCAGTTTACATCCTTTAAATCAGCCTTTCCGGAACATAGCTCTTCATCAGCTTTCTTTGTTAAAGGAAGGGTACATCTCCAAATTCCTGGGGGTACACCAGAGCCGCAGAAAGCGAGGCTGGGCAGAAGCGAGCTGAAGAACTTCCCACCAGAAAGCCAGCAAGGCGGAGGGACTCAGCACAGCCACCTCTGCAGGGCAGGCCAGTGAGCTCGGGCCAGAGCCAGGCTCGTGCTCCTCACACGCCGGAGACGCCCAGTGCGGTGCGTGCCTGGCTCAGGGCCCCGAGGGCTTCACCCACCAGCTCAGCTCTTCCAGGCAATGAGTGGCACAGCCTCAGGTGTGGCATTGCCTGGGCTGCGAGCTCTCCCCGGGTGGAATTTCAATGTTATCTGAGGCCAGGACCTTGGTCCGGCCCCACCCCAGCCCACCATCCTAGTCTCTCCGGCTTCCCTGCGGCTGAGCCTGGCTTTGCAGTTCAGGAGACTGTTTCCCGGGATTTCTCTCATCCAGAGTTATTTGAGCTCCGTCAGGGTTCAATGTTCTCAGAAGCCCAGGTGTGGGATATAATAAGAGCATTGCCTTCCCCTTCTGCTCCAGTCCATCTGAGGGCGGGCCAGTGGGCAGCTGGCACAAAGGCTGGGCATGTTCACACGGTTCCGACAGCCGCTATTCATACACTGCACGGGAACCCTGCTGGCGGCCAGCGGAGCAGGCAGCCACTGGGGTGGCGGCGCCATGAGGACTAAGAGCAGCAGAGAGCAGCGGCCCAGGCACAAGAGCGCAGCTAGAGCTCACTGCCCGTCTGAGCCGGCTGCCCAGGCCCTCCACATGCCCGGACTCGTTCCTCAAGTTGTGCCTGAGCTGTGTGAGATTTTCACAGGTGAGCTGGTTTGGTAAAGAGGTTTGGTGATTTGCCCAGGGTGGCTGAACCAGAATGATACAGAGAAGGGCTTCCAGCCGAGGTCCATCTCAGCCCGCAGCTTTTCTGTCTCTTCCTGCTATGGAGTCAGGAAGGCGCTCTGGACTTCTTTAATTATTTTTAGTTGTCAATAGACCTTTATTTTATTTTCTGTGCTGTGCTGAGACTCAAACCCAGTGCCTCACACATGCCAGGCAAGCGCTCCACCACTGAGCCACAACCCCGGGGCTTTCTATGGGGGCTTATTTCCATTTCCCACCATTCCCAGGACTTACAAGAGGGGAGGAGTTGGCCCAGGCTCATGGTGACCTCTTGCTGAGAGGGAGAGGATGTGCATTTTTCTTTGTCTAAAGCTAAAATGCATCTGAGTTGAGACAGACTGAGAAGAGGAGAGCGAGCCTCTGCGCTGGGAGCACGCTGGCCCTGGGTGGGTCTGGTAGCAGGTTCCTGGAGACCAGGCGCACAGGTTCCCAAAGAGGAGACCCTGAGGCCGGTGAGCTTTAAGCAGAGCAAATCACATCTGGTTGAGGGGACTGGAGAAGGCTTCCTGCTGAGGGAGGTTTCAGTCTGTGCTTTGAAAGGCAGGATCTGCAAGGAGAGATGGCTACATCTTGAGCACAGTGGTTGCAGACAACAGTAAGCTATCAGGAGGAGCAGGCCTGGACTCTAACACCCAGCAGCTCCCAGAGCCCGCTGGGCAGGGCTGGGACCATGCTTTTCCTCCTGGAGCACAGTTCCTGGGCCTCCTGCTGTGGAGGGGTGGAAGGACTTCGGATCTTTCTCCGAGATCCTACTTGGCATTCTTGTTTGTGCACACTTGGGACAGCACACTTCTTGTACCTCTTTCCTGAATGTAGTGCCACACACAGGTGTAGACAGAGACCACAGTCATTCCTTGGTATCTATGGGGACTGGTTCCAGGACCCCACAGACACCCAAACCTGCAGAAGCTCAAGCCCCTTATACAAATCACAGTCTCTGCATATAACCTACACCATCCTCCTATCTACTTTAAAGGTTACTCACAGTGC
>PVHX01028938.1:0-17512 GCA_004024805.1 Geosciurus inauris
TAGTGTAGTTCCTCTCTTTGTAAATTTCCATTGTTGGTTATCATTTCCTCCTCATGGAATATTTTGCCAAGAATGCTGTGTAGTGCAGGCTTTCTTGCTGTAAATTCTTTTAACTTTTGTTTATCATGGAAAGTTTTTGTTTCATCATCAAATCTGAAGGTCAATTTTGCTGGATATAGGATTCTTGGTTGGCATCCATCGTCTTTTAGGGCTTGGAACATGTTATTCCATGATCTCCTGGCTTTTACTGTCTGGGTTGAAAAATCTGCTGAGATACGAATTGGTCTCCCCTTGTATGTAATCTCATTCCTCTCTCGCATGGCCTTTAAAATTCTATCCTTATTCTGTATGTTGGGCATTTTCATTATAATGTGCCTTGGTGTAGATCTGTTGAAATTTTGTACATTTGGTGTTCTGTAAGCCTCTTGTATTTGATTTTCCATTTTATTTTTCATACTTGGGAAATTTTCTGATATTATTTCATTGAAGAGATTGTGCATTCCTTTGGTTTGAAATTCTGCACCTTCTTCTATCCCACTAAATCTTAGATTTGGTCTTTTGATGCTGTTCCATATTTCTTGTATGTTCTGATCATGATTTCTTACCATCTTCACTGTATGATCAAATTTATTTTCAAGATTGTGTATCTTATCTTCATTATCTGAGGTTCTGTCTTCCAGGTGATCTAGTCTGCTGGTGATGCTTTCTATTGAGTTTTTTATTGGTTAATTGTTTCCTTTATTTCAAGAATTTCTGATTGGTTTTTTTTTTCACGATTTTTAGCTCTTTCTTAAAGTAATCTTTTGCTACTTGTAATTGCTCTCTTATCTCTTTGTTCGAGTGTTTGATGGTTGCCTTTATTTGCTCTCCTATTTCTTTGTTGGATTGATGAATTTTTGCCTGTAATTGTTCACTTATGTCATTCTTTAGTTCTCTGATCATTTTAATTATGTACATTCGGAATTCTTTCTCTGACATTTCATCAACTGTACTGTCAATGGATTCTGTTACAGTTGTATCCAGGTTTATTTGGGGCACTTTCTTCCCTTGTTTTTTCATGTTGATTGTGTATCTTCCTTTCTTGAAATACCAATCTGAGGTATTGCGGCTTCTATCCTATAATGTTGTATTGATACTCCAGATTACCTGTGTCTCCCCTTGGAGCTACTTCTGTTCTCCCAGTGTCCCCTGATGGGCACTACTGCCACTAAAGTTGGTGGCAGAAGTAGTGTATGTACCTCTAGAGTGCAGTGGGAGTGGCCTTGGTTGGGCTCCTGAGGCGGCCCCTGAGGGCTGTTTTGGCCCTCTCTTGCACTCCTGCTGGTGAACAGGAACTCCTGAGTTTGGGATCCTCAATGGCTTGAGGTGGCAGTTCCTGGTCTCGCTCTTGCTGGACACCTGTGGAGGTTCCTGCAGGCAGATCTGGGCCCTCTGCAGCTCCTGCCGGGGCACCGGAGCTCTGGAGCGGAAGTGCGGCTGGCTGTCTCTGCTGGGGTCTCTGGAGTGACTCTTACCCTGAATTTGGGCCCCCTAGTGGCTAGCAGCTGAGGCCATGTGTCCAAGGGAGCAGCTGCTAGGGGCCCTGCGTGGTTGGGTGGGCGCTGGAGCCAGGAACCCGTATAGAATCAGGCCCCTTTCCTGTCCCCCGCCTCCCCTATGTCACGTCCAGGCCCGGGGCAAGCCCTGGGCTGGGGCTCTGAGCCGCCACAGCTGAGCTCTGTCGCTGCTTGCTGCCGAAGTCACGCTGCTTGTGGCAATGGCTGCTGCCTGGTGGCCCTGCTTAAGTGAAATTCCTGCCGGTGTAGCTGTAGGATGATGTCCAGAAGCTGGCTGGGAGATGGTATTTCCACAACTTCAATCTCTGGCTCTGGAGAGACTGACCACAGCGTCTGCCTAGGCCGCCATCTTGGAACCTCCCTCTTGTTTTCACTTCTGCATTCCATTACAAAACCAAGACCATATTTTATGCTACTCTAGTTGAACCCAGCACAGCAGAGTACAAGACTAGTGGTGAGTGTGCATTGATTGCACACTTCTTGATTGCTGACAGAAGAAGTGAGTGCTGGATCAGAAATAATTTACGTACCTGGAGTACAACCATTAGTAGTTACATTGTACAGATGAGGTTAGGAAATTCATTTAAGGTCATGGTGGTGGAACTAGATTCCAACTCAGGTATCTTTTTTTTTAAATTTTTTTTATTTTAATTTTTTATTTAGTTATTTTATTTAAATATGTTTCAAGTCATAGTACATAACCAGAGCTCAGTTTTTCCATTTCTCTGGTTGCAAACCAGATAAAGTCACACCATTTGTGTCGATATACATGCACCAGGGGTAGTAATGACCATCTCAATCAAGCATCAATACTATGCCCATTCCCCTTTCCTTCCTCCCACCTCCCCCTGCCATGTCTAGAGTTCCTGTATTTCTCCTATCCAACTCAGGTATCTTATCACCAGGGTAAATGCTATTGTGAGGAGAGACAGGAGCATGATTGGAAAGAAGACCTTGGGGAGGTTTACTTAAACCACAGAATATGGGAATATAACATCTGGCTATTTTGGGTGTAAATTTTAGGATTTTTGTAAATTTTTTCTCTCATGTCTAGTAGAAATGATTTATTTCTGAGCTTGATAAAGCTTTGTGTTGCAATATCTTTTTGATGGAAATGATGTGCTGTCCAGATTTACAAAACTGTTCTGAAAACTATGCATTCTACATTACTTCTCAGTTGAGCCACCTGGACTTTAAACCAGTCAACAATACTTGCTCAAGATGATGAAGGGACCAGGGAATAATTACTCAGGAAGCCTTGACATCCAGAAAATAAATTACATTTGTACACATACTCTGGGGCCATCACACAAAGCTCTTTAATGAGAATAGAGACTATTTGTTCTTGTTCATTAAACAATGTCTGTGTGGATGTTTGTGGGTGGTTTGTACAACCCCAAGCTTTTGTTCTTACAGGTCAGAGTACAGATTTTTCAGACATATTGTTGTATGAACCACTTACAAGGGAAGATGAACTATGTTCATCAAGGTCTCAGCATTTCACGGACTTGGAATACATGCTAATCTCTGGAGGCTGTTTAGCACATGTTTATTACCTATTTGATCACATGGCATAGTGGGAACTATATTAAACTTGAATTTAGGAGCCCAGGCCTTCCTCTCACTAGTTTATGATCTGGGAAAGTCATTTTTACCTCTAGTATAAAATGGGGAAGGTTGGTTAAGGAAAAAAAAATTCCTGATTAAAAATTCTGATTGTATCTGTCCACTGAGATGTAAGAATGCACACTGTACAGTTTATAAAAAGTCTACATAAATAATAGTCATGTCTTACACTTCCTTATAAGAACATTTCTTAAACTCCAAGAAGTGATATTATAAAATCAAGGTCTTGGTACTTACACTTGAGAGTGGAACTGAATTAGATATTATTGATCAACACCAAGCTCTATTTGATAGGGTGAAGGAAAGTAGGTCCATGTGCTTCTTTTTCTTAGGTTGTACTGTTCTGCAATAACCAAAGATGTATAGTAACACCAGATGTGGATAAATACAGAGTTTTGTGACTCCTCAATAGCTGTTATGGTTTGGGTCTCAAATATTCCCCAAAGGCCATGTATCTGAATGTTTGATTCCCAGAGTGGCTCTGTTGGGTGGTAGTGGAACCTGTAGGAGATGGGGACTAGTGCAAGGAAGTTAGGTCATTAGCGATGTGCTGTGAGGGGATTGTTGTGTTCCCAGCCTCTTCCTCTTTCTCTTTTTGTTTCCTGGCCATAATGAGGTGAGTTGCTTTCTCTACCACATGCTCCCCACCAGGATGTTCTGCCTCACCACAGCCTGAATAATAATGGAGTTAACCAACCAGGGACTGAAATGTCTGAAACCATGAACCAAAATAAATCTTTCCTTCTTTAAGTAGACTTCCTCAAGTATTTTGTCACAGTAATGGAAAACTGGCTAACACAATGATCCTAAAAGCATTCAGTCTTAGGGAATATATCATTAAAATGTGTTGAAGTAACAATAAAATAAAATCCAACTTGAACTATGTGAAAAGTCGGGGATTTCATTTAAAACATTGTTTACTTTCTTCCAGAACTATCTTTTAAAGTATATATTTATGCAGAAATTTATATACAAATATGCATATGATACAGTCTATCTGTAATATATACAAAAGTATATGATTTATAGATGTTGTATGATGTAACACATGCCTAAGCTAATATAAAAATGATTTTAACCTTTTCTTCTCATGTATTTAGGAGTATGTCAGTTTATACAATACTATTACTTTCATTTTAACCATTATATAATAATCTATTATAGTCCCCATCCATATGGACATTTAAGTTGTTTCCAATCATATGCTTAAAGACAAAGTATCTAATGAATTATTCACCCACTAAGGCAAAAGAGGCTTCCCCATCCAGGCTACTTGTTATGGCAATGTCTCTCTTGCTGGTTCTGCCCAGCTACCAAGTTTTCATGTGAACATAAGTTTTAGTTTTTCTGGGAGAAATGCCTGGGACTACAATTGTTGAGCTGTGTGGCATCTGTATTTTAGTATTTAAAGAAGCTGCCAAGAATTTCCAGAATGGATATACTATTTTACCTTCCCACTAACAAGTAAAAGTGATCCAGTCTCTCTGCATGCTTTTTAGCATTTGGAATTTCAGTACTTTTTACTCTAGCTATTTTGATAGGTGTCTGGTTATATCTCATTGTCATTCAGTTGTCATTAACTTACCTTTACATTCACATTCATTATTATTTTAATTTACATTTATTTCATTGGCTAATGGTGGTGGGCATATTTTTCATGTGAGTCTTTGTTTGGCAGTAAAATGTCTCTTCATATCTTTTGCCCATTTTCTAATTGGATTGTTTGTTCTCAATACTGGTCCTTTGTCAGATATGAAGTTTTCAAATATTTAATACAAGTCAGTAAACTGTCAATTTATTCACTCAATGTGAATTTTCCCAAAGTAAAAGTTTAATAGTTTAATTTTGGTGATGTTCACTTATTATTTCTTCCTTAGATAAATTGTACATTTGTCTTCAACTCTAAGAACCATATCTATCTATAGATACCAAAGATTTTTCTCCAATTTTCATAAAAATGTATTTTAACTTTTTATTTTATATTTAACTCTGTGGTCTGCTCTGAATAAATTTTGTACTAGGTGTGAGAATTTAAGTCAAGGTTTAATTTTTACCTCTGGTTGTCCAGTTTGCTTCAGAACCATTTTTCATAAAGATCTTTAGAATGTTCATTAAAATCATAAAAGCATATTTTTTGGGCCCATTTCTATGATCTCTGTTCAGTTCCATTGACCTATTCTTGCATCATGGTGTCTAGTAGAGTCATTCCCCCTGATATTCTTCTGTGTCAAAATTATTTAGCTATTCTAGGCTTTGGATCAATTTGCAGAAATTTCAGCATAATATGTCTACAAACAACGTTGGTGGGATTAAATAGGAATTGCATTAAACATATAGAACAACTTTGGAAAATTTCCTATGTTGAATCTTCTAAACATGAGTCATCTTTGATTTCTTTAATCAGTATTTGATGGCTTCTAGCATATAGATATTGTGCTTATTTTCCTTGATATACACCTAATATATCTTTCCTTCTTTAAGTAGACTTCCTCAAGTATTTTCTTGGGCATAAATGGGATTTTGATTTCAATTTTATTTTCCACTTGTGAAGAGTTAGTGTATAAACATGCAATTGACCTTTCATGTTGATTTTGCAATCCGTGGCCTACTCTATTATCATTTCTAGGAGTTTTATGTACAGTCCTCGGGGTTTTCTGTGTAGATGATAATATCATCTGGAGATAGGAACAATTTTAGTTCATTGTTGGAAATAATATGCCTTAATTTTCTTTGCCTTATTTGTGGCAAGTAAAAATTCTTGTACTACATTAAATGAGAATAGATGGGAAGAGTAATATCTTGCCTTGTTCTGACCTCAGGGAGAAAACTTTTAGAGTTTCACCTTTATCCCTAAGGTTTTTGTCCATGTCCTTTATCAAATCAAGGCAATATCCCTTTATTCCTAATTTGATGACTGTACTTATCAGGAATGGGTGTTGACTTTTTTTGAGCATTTTTACTGTCAATTGATTATATGATATTTTTCTTCCGTAGTGAATTTCTTCTTTGGTGGATTACTTTGATTGATTTTCTAAAGTTTAACAAGTCTTACATGCCTGGAATAATTCCCATTAATTACTGTGTTTAATTTTTCTTGTACATTGTTGGCTTTGGTGTGCTAATATTTTATTGAATATTTGTGTCAGTTCATAAGAGAATTTTGTGTGTAGTTCTCTTTATGTGTACTATATTTGAGAGAGTTTTGGTATCACATTAATAATGGATTCATAAAAGTGAATTGGAAGTGGAGCCTCAATTTGTATATAATTCTTTTGATTTTTCCTCTTCTATTCCTTTTCTAGAAGATTGTATAAATGGTTCTGCTATGTGGCATTTTCATTATCGTTACTTTAAGACATTCTGAAATTTCACTTGTGATTTCCAATTTAGCATCAAGTTTATTTAAGAGAGATTATTACATTTTCTGGTTGGAAAATCCTTTTATGTTTGAAATTTAATATTAGTTACATAACTAATATTATTAAATGCATAATAATGTTAGAGTTTTACATTATGTTGTCAAAGAATGTTATTTGTAGTATTTCTATGTAGAAGGATGTATTGTGGTTTTCTTGACACCATAAAAAGTCATATTTTATGATTTAAAAGATTTATCTCATCAGATTATGAATCTTGATAAATTTCAATTAGGTACACCTTGTTCCATTTTGAATTCCTATATCCACAATTACTTTATATGTATTTCATTTGTCATGGGCTAAAAAATATAAATTAAAACTTCCTATGACTAATTTATCTATTTATTTTAAAAATATTTATTATAATTTACTAGTTTTATTCTTTATGGACTTTTTTCCTACGATTTGGTTAGTAGTTATCCATCACAGGCATGTTTTACTGTTGATTCTTCTTATAAAGTGCCTTTGTTTGTTTCATTAAATCCTCTTATTCCTGAATTTGACATTTTCTAAGAGAAAGAACCTATACCTTGCTTTAATTTTCCTACCTTTTCTTGTCATTCTATTGTGAATCCTTTAATATTTTTTTTTAGGTTTTCCAAGTTACTTTCTTTTATATATTCTTGTTGTATACAATATATAGTTAAGTACTTCTTTGTGATCTGGTCTGAGAGGTTTTAAGTTTTAATTAGATGATTTTACCCCATTTGTGTATGTTGCCAGAATACATAGTTAAACTTGTTATCATTAGTTATTTTTTTCTCTTTAAATAGTATTTCTCTGTACGATACCAATTTTCTTTGCTTAATTATATGTACATGTCTTCCCTAGGGTAATTTGTTGATTCAATTTTATGTTTTCTTAGTTCTTTGAGTATAATCACTTAGAATATTCATTTATTTCTTTATGTAATATTGATATAACCATTATAAGCAAATACAAAATTATAATACTTCCACTTATAGCACTCTTTCCTTTTTCCCCTCCACCGTCTGATCTAAGTTCTCATATTTTCCTTGATTTTTCTAATGATTAAATTTGTAACGTTAAATACAATTTTATATTTATTACTTGATACACTGATTTTAGTTATATATTTTGTTTGCTATATCTATAACCTTTTCCATTTTCACCACTTCCTCTTCCAAATTTTATAAACTATTTCATTTTAATGTATTTATTGAATATCATGTTCACATTCTGGTCTTTGATCACTATTCCACTGCTGTTTTATCTACATGGCTTCATGCTTATCACCAGTCCTCTGCTAACAGTTTCTGCATTTGCGTCTGCATTGACTAAAGTGAGCCCTCAAAAACTTCTTCAATAAGTGTACATGTAACTATAGTTGTCTAATTCTTGCTTATTAAAAAATATTTTTAACTTTGGGAATAAAGTTTGCATTTCAAGCTTTTTTTCTTTCAAAAGTTAGTAGGCATTGCCTCATTTTCTATTTTTGTGGCTAGGCTTCTGTGATTTTCTCTAATTGTATTTCCTATTACAGGTAGCAATCTTCTTGCCTGCATACCCCAAATATTCTCCATATAGCTTTGAAATCAGTAAATTTATTAGTCTTGATGATGCTCATCTGTGTCTTTTCTTTAACACAACAGTCCCTCCTTCAAGCCATCTTTTTGAATATAAGCTCAATTGTGGATGGGATTCCATCTATTTTATGCTTGGTAGTACACCTGCTTGGGATACAGGAGGGGCTCAATAAGTTTGTTTTTTTTTTTGGCTATAACTAGAATTTGTTTTTAAATTAAAACCAAATCTTTTTGAAAGCCATTCTATGTTTATATTTTTGAGGAAAAGTAATTTTGCATACATTGTAAAACTTTTTTTTTCTAAGACCTTTTTGAATTCTGCTTATTTTAATTCACTTACATGATTCAATTTGTCCACTAGGTATTTTATTGCATTTCCACAAGTGTCTCTTCTCTAGTTTCCGAAAGGAACTTCATTTCCATGACAATGTTACATTTTCTTCCATTTCTTTCCTTAGCTCAGCTAGCTTACTTTTTCTCCTCTCAATGTCTTTTTCCTGAAGTTTCTCTCAATGGTACATTTCTGTTCTCAGAAGGTATTTTTAAAAGGTAATTATTTTATAACATTTTTATTTAAATTGCTATGAGTTTTATGCTCAGTTTTTTTCTTTTTAAACAACTGTGAATTATAGGTTATGGATTTGCTTTGCATAATTGTGCATTGAAGTCATGTTCTTAACTATTTTATGTTTATATGAGATGTATTCTTCTAGCTCCACAATTTCAGGTGTGGAGGGGTTAAGCCACTATTCTGGGACAGTAGCAATTTTCCTTGATTTCAAGTGGCAACCTTAATGATAGGGTTTTATATGCAAAATGTCTAACTTTGCTTCTTCTATTCAAGAGAGATCAGCAGCTGCAGTATTGCTCCCAGATTCGTATTTCATTTTGTCCATTCTAGCTTATTGCAAACTACTTGCATAAACTCTGTTTGTGTGACCCACTTCCCCACTTTTTCCAGTGTCAAATGAAAGATAGTATCTCCTATCTCAAACTATTTATTTTTTCAAAATAGGACTCTTGGGTTTGCCCCTTAATGTATGCTACATGCTTTGAAATGCTGAGCTTTACCAGCCTTTTCTAAGATATGCAGCCACTGGTGTCTTGAACTCCTTCCACACATCCATCTCATCTGCTTTTGACTGCTCTCCATACTACGTGGAAATCGACTAATTTATAGTAAATGTGGAGTTTCTGTTCTTCTTTCTCCTTTCTCTCTCTCTCTCTCTCCTTGGTGACCATTTCTGAGAAGAAGGAAGGGAGGTAGAAACATCATTATTTTGTCGTCTTTATACCAGAAGTCCTTTAGCACTACTGTAGCCCCAAAATAATAGCTGATATTGAAGCATTTTACTGGTCAAATATCTTGGAGCAGGAAGATTTGGGGATCTCTTCCTTCAGTACTGATTAAGAAATTAACATCAAAAATATATTTCTTGGGATTCAATACATATAAAAATCAGAAGAATGACCATATTCTGCATCTTCTTTCCTAATGAGAACCATCAGGGTCCAAGTGGACCAAACAGAATGGTTCTAGTTCAGTTTTTCTGTCTTGGATTGGGATAAACTATCCCTGTGTTCTGGGCTAATTTCTATAGGAAATTACCAACCTATGCCAAGTGATGTACTTTAGTTTTCTGTGCTACTGTAACAAATTAGCACCTACTTGGTGGCTTAAAACAACAGATTTATTGTTTCACAGTTCTAGAGTCTAGAAGTCTGATATTGGTATCTCAGCAAAAGTCAGGATGTTGGCAGGGCCACAATCCCTCAGAAGCTCTGGAGGTACATCTGCTCCTCCAGCTTCTGTCAGCATGTCTTGGTTGCATTACTCTGATCTCTTATTCCAGCTTCACAGTGTCTTCTCATTGGTATCTCTTATCTCCCTCTATCTCTCTTTTATAAAGACACTTGTGTTTCCATTTGGGGTCCACCCAGAAATTCTAGGACAGTCTACCAACTTCAAGATCCTTAACTTAATTATATCTACAGAGACACATTTTTTCAAAAAAGGTCATATTTACAGGTTCCAGGGATTAGGAATGGATATCTTTGAGAGCCATTATCAGACTACCACACTAATAAAAACCCACTTCTAAAATATCAGAAGTTGATGCATAAACTACATCATTGCATGCATTCTGCAGACTGGCATCCATTTATCTACATCTATAAATGGATCTCACAAAACTTTTCAACTGAAAGCACGATTGGTTTTAATAGAGACATATGAAAAGCCATGAGCTAAAATAGAAAAAGAAACTTTAGAAACAGCAAACAATCTTTATCCTGTTACCTGTAGCCATTAAGTTTTAGTTATTATCTGAGGTTGTCTATAGGACAATAGAAACAAACACAAATGAGCTGATCCATCAAGGAGCATAAACGGGGTATGCTTGTTGAAAGTCATCTAAAGTCAATGTCCTGAGTCTAGGAGACAAACAGCTACAACCAGCAGAAGCAATTAGGTACTCAAAAGGCTTATTACTTACGATAAGCCAGTTCTACCTTCTAAATGCCATCCAACTTGAAACTAAGAAGAGAAGAAAGTATTAAACAATGCAACTGGTCCAATGACTCAGCTGAATGAAACTTGAATACAGTTTATACTGGAATCTATAACTGAGCCAACAAAATCAACTCCTTCTACATGTATGATATATAACCAAAAGGATGCTTTATTTTCCTAAGGATGTGAGCAGGAATATAGTGCATATGGGTAGTGGACAAGAATCTTCATTAAATAAGCAGCTATGTGACTTCTGTCTCTGGAAGTTCTTTTCTTTTCTAACCTGGTACAGGTTTGAACCTAGAGCTATCATGAGTTAAAAATGTGATCTCCTGCAATCGTTCAAGGTGCAATAGTGATGAAATTGTGATGTCACACCTTCAACATCCCTTCCCCAGGAGCATGAACTTTTGGGTTTCAGAAGGTAAATATGGCTAGAATATTGTAATTAGTAGTAACTAGGGAGAATACAATTGGATTAATTACAGCTTTTTATTTCTTCAATTGGTTAAAGCCAGGTGTTAATTGAGGTCAATGATGTGGGTTCAGTTCCTCTAAGGGCCAGATGGTTTTGCTTAGTTTGGGGGCAAGAGGCTGCTACACTGGTCCCCTACCAGTCATCTCACTAATGTGTGTCATTGATCCTGGAGAAGAAGAAAATAAACCAGAGTCCATGCCCGGTGAGCAAATAGGTCATCATCATTATATAATCATACTTTTATAGAATCTGAGGGTTGAATGGAATAGTGTGACCTTCACAAAGGAGAAAATAGCATCACTACAATCAAGATATTTTAAAACCTAGGACTTTGTATGGTTAATCCTTGAATGTCCTTTCTTTGGGAAATGTAGGTTGGGATGATATATCAGTTTGGGTTTGACTAGAAAAGTAATATCACTCTGACTGATATAAAATAGCCTGATTAAATAAACAGTCCATGTAAGGCAGATACTTCTACATGTGTGCTGGGCCTGGAGTCAGCACATCAGGCAGTTGGGAAAGAGGTGGATGGATAGTGTAGACCACAAGAACCCCCAAAGTGACCAGGAACCTGCCTGTGCCTTTTGTCACCTTCAGGTCCCCGGCTACACAAGAAGATGATGTCCTTCTACCCAAGAGCAGCACATGAGTCTGATCACTATTTGGAGAAACTGGTGGAGGAGGTCTGGCAGGAACTCTAGTTTGAGGAACTCAATTTGGGTTTAAGGGCCTGGCTGCTGCCTCATAACAAGACCAAATAACAAGTATGAGCTACGATTATATCCAGTGTCCCACACCAATCTTCAGAGTATAAAATAAAACATAGGTTGTTGTTTCAAGCCTGATTTTTTCTAAAGTTCATACAAAACGTAACTTGTGGCCCATGCTAACCCAGAAATGTACAAAGATGGGGATTCTGAGAAATATAGTTTTGGTTTAGCTAAATTGACACAGCACAAATCCACCATAGAAGAGATTTTAATTTAAAAACACTTATTAATAAAGTTCTGTAAATTCTGTCTATATATGCAACCATATATATGTGTGTATATATATATACATATGTATGTATAAGAAAATACAATCATTCTCTGCCCAATTACATTGCAGTCATTGATGAACTGCATATATGAGGGTGGTTCCATCAGGTTATATCTCCTAGTGACATTGTAGCCATCTTAGTTTGTGTAATTACACACTGATGTTTACACAAAAAAAAAAATCCCCCAAGGACATTTCCTAGAATGCATCCATGTCATTAAGTGATGCATGTCTACACACACACACACACACACACACACACACACACGTGAACACCTCTTCTTTCAAAAACAATTCTTTTGTTATTTTTTTCCCAAGTGCCTGGATGTTGAATCTCTCACCTGGGGCAAGTGGGTAATCAGTGCCCTCCTTAAGCAGAATTAAAGTAAGGGTCAGCTCATTGTAGTCTGTCAGCCAAATCTGGATGACTGTTTATTTCTGTAAAAAATAAATAAATAAAGTTTCATTGGAGCATAAGCCCTCACATTTATTATGCATTCTCTGTAGCTGCTCTCTCACTACAATAGCAGAGTTGAACTGTTGAGACAGAAACCATATGGCCTGCAAAGCCTAAAATATTTGCAATCTATCCCTCTGCCGAGAAATTGTACTGACCCCGACTCTAAGGCTCTACATTAGGCTCTTATTTTGACTGGTCTAATTCTCAACCTTCTATAGACAGCTCACATCTCCTTCAAAGCCCTCTGAATCCAGAAATCTCTCCCTTTAACATACATATACATAAAATATATTAACAGATTTTATATGAAAAAAATATGTTACAATTCTGAAAATGCAAATGCTATACTGGGATTAAGTTAAACTTCCAGAAAGAATCTGGAAGTAAAAATTATAAATTTGCCAATATGCCACCCTGTCTCATTCATTCCCATTGAAAGTGATTAGATTCCATTGACTTACCAAGTTTACTTAGTAAACTGAGGCCTGAAGACACAATGCTAAAGAAGACACTGTCTTGGAGGCTCAGGATTGTCAGATGGCCAGTTCAAATCTCTGTCTGTCTGGGTTGACCAGATGTACCTGAGCTCTTCTAAAGAAAATTACAAGTATTTGTGCCTTGTAGCCAGTTTATGAGAGAGGTGAAAATAAAATTCCCACTTCCCAAAATCATAATTTTGTTAAAAACCAACTGCTGTTTTAAGTGTCTGTCCTTAAGAATTCAAGTGTTGGAAGCATGATTCCCATTGCAATAGAATTGGGAGGTGGGCCCTAGTGAGAGGTGTTTAGATCATGGAATGGATTGATGTCATTATTGTGAGTGTGTGTTAGTCATGCCAAGTCAGGTTGTTACAAAGTGAGTTAGGCCCTCACACTTTGCCTCTCTCTAGCTGGCTCATAGGGAGGGCACAGAGGCCCTCCTCAAATGCTCACCACATGTTCTTAGACTTCCCACACCCCAGAATCATGAGTCAAGTGAATTTATTTTCTTTATAAATCATCTAATCTCAGGTGTTCTAATATAGCTACAGAGAATGAACTAAGATAACACTTATGTTAAGAAGAGAGACAGTTTTCTCTCCCAGCATATGCTAGCTAAAAAAGTCAGTCCAGGAAGACTGCAAAAGAATCCTTCCAGTTTAAATCAGACTTAAGTCAAGATGTCTATACTCAGGTTATATCCATAAGTCCATGCATTTGACAGGTGAACTTGACTCCATCAACTTCATGGTGTAATTGAGCCTCCAGCTCTTTGGTGAGGCTTGCTAACTCAGCAAGGAAGTCAATGGTCACTCACTCACTTTATTGCTTTCCTGATAGATCTCTGCCACTAATATCTTCCTGGTCTTTTCCTTTTAATCTCTGATTATGTGTGCAGCATGGTTCCTTATTTAGGTACCTGAGTTTCTTTGTGTAAATGGAAAACTTTATTAATAAGATACAGGTGAAATCTCAGGAGTGTTTCCTCCTGGGAGGTGACTTTCAACTCTGGGTGAAGCTAACAACATGGTAAATAAAGGTTATTTGTCAAGGTCTCATGGGCTGGAAAACAGGTAAAAATTAGAGCAAAGAAAGGTCTTGAGTTAAATAGTGCAGGGGCTGTTTATCATGATTGTACAGCTTACTAAATATTTGAAATCCCTTTCTGAGCAAGAATGACCATTCATGCTGCCGGACTGTGGAGTTCAGTGTGTGTGTTTTTAGGTTGCATCAGTGTCGCTGTCAGTCCCGGCTTTCATAATCAGTCAGAACTCTTCCACCTTAATCCTTGTTCTTTTCACTGTCGCATTTTGCTCTGCTGTGATTCCCAGTCTTAGCAACAAAGGTACAGTAGAAAATTCCCAGAGTATTTGAGAGAATCTGCATAGCCTATAACAACAGAAACTTGCAGTGTCCAAGGAAATGAAATGCCAGGAAGTCACTAAACTTTCAAGAATGTACCACTTAATCCAAATAATCCAAAAGCAATCTACCTGGCAATCTAATTATATTTCCTTAGGAGAAAACTGCAATAGTGTTTGTTTGCATTTAATTGCCTCCCTTTAATACGTTTGTGTTGCACTCATTTCTGACTTCATTCCCAAATGAAAGTTCCCTTGGAATATTTGATTAAGCTTTCCAAACTAACCCAGGGGATTACACTTGGATTCATATATTATAAGACAAGCAAGCTCTTATTTTGTGTATGTCAGAGCTTATATCAGTTTCTAGAAACAATCACTTTGCTTGGGCAGGTAGAAAATAATACTGTAGATGTGAATGAGCTGATCCGTTTTGTTCTACTCTTGTATTGAAGCATTGGCAGCACACAGAAAGAAAATTCCATGCTTCTTTTTCTCCCATTATATGTTTAATGATGAAGGTAGAGAGAATGCTAAGAAAATGTTGCATCCCCAGCCACATGTAACAGAAAAATGCTTAATGGTTAGATTCTGGATGACTCATCCTCCTCTATATTCGTGACAGTGTTGCTTATACTTAATTGGAAATACCCCATTTACATATCATTCCTGAGTTTTCTTGGAGATCTCAGGGAAACTGGATGAAGGTTGAGGCCAAATGTTACTTCTGACTATCAGGAAAATCACCTCATGTGTTTTGAATTCAAATCGTCTTGCCGATATGGAGAAATGTGGACTTCATTTTTAATCTCAGCACATGCTTTTCTTCTATCTTGTGTTTCAGCATCCTGGTGGAATTTTAATCCTTCTCCAACCATTTTACCTTTTAAAATGCTCTTCTCTGCCTGGAATGCCTTCCCAGGACTGCTCTTTTTTTCCTCCATTCTCCATTAAATCACAGGGCTACTGCTACCTTCAGATCCTACCCCACAGACAGAAGACAAACTTTTCTTTATTAACAAGATTCTACTTGTATCTCCAGTTTATAATCACAATGTTGAACCCATTTACAATGTTCAATACTATTTGTTAAATAAATGAACTAATATCAGTATTCTAACACGCACTAAGGAATCACATTCTCCCACGCTAAGGGTAAGAGAATATTACATAGCATATAATAAGCATAGTTAACTTCCTTTGTGAAGATCTATAGTTAAGAAAAATAAAAAGACATAACAAGTGCGTCATTGGGTTAGGAGGAGTGCTAGAAATGAAAAGGGTCAAGAGACACATTTATTTTCTCTTTCACATTTTGGAGTATTTTTTCTTTGTTATAGGAAGCATATATTAGATTTGTCATTTAAAAAACAGAACCCCCTCATTAAAGTGAAACTTCATTAAAACAAAGAATATATAAATTTTTAAAAGATATGTAACAAATGACTCAGCTAGGCATATTGATAAAAATCTAAAACTACTAATAGTAATTACGGGGACTTGGAAGCATGAAGCCATACAGATTATTTGTGGGAGATATTCCATTTGGGTTAAAATGAGCTACATGTCAGCTTTTAAATTCTTTCTTCTATGTGAATCACTTGGGGGCTTTAGCATAAAATAAATTAGTGTATAAGTAAATAAATAAAACAATAAAGGAGACAGCTAATTAAAGAGCATAAATTAAAATGGCAATGGCTAAAGAATATAAGTAGGTGGTAAGAACTTCAAGCTAATTTAACTGCAAAGGCACAGCTTTGCACACATACCTATATGACCCTCTGCCAGAAGGAATGTAAGTCCTAGAAAAGGAGTCTCTGTTTTTCTTTCCTTTGCTTCTACACTTGGTAGAATCTTCACTTTTACCTCTGCTCACTTACAAACCATCCTTTGGGAAGGGATATGAAAAACAGACATATGAATTCTTAAAGGAGATATTGTGAATTGAGGGAAAAACTTTTCTACTTAACATTAAAAATCAATATATGAAGCAAGAAGCATTTCTGATAGAAATTGTCCTTCAGAGTCCAGCTGAGATAAAAGATGTACTTATTACAATCACTTAACCAATATTTCAACAGGGGAATGATGGTTAAGATTGCAAAGATATGAATTAGAGTAAGTTTCCCAAGATAAGCCTTTGTAATTTTCAAGCCTGGATTCACTTATTTGTTTGTTTATTTATTCATTCATTTCATAAATGTTCATTGAACATCTATTATATTAAATTGTCTCTGCTCTGTGAAATTTATATTGGAATGGCCATCATAAACAATGGATAAACAAGAGAGCCTATAATATATGAGTAGGGAATGGCTCTTTGGAGGGCCAATTTTTAAGTAGTTGATCAGGGAACCCACCTGTGAGTTGATCTTACCAAAAAGATAACTGAAATCTCCTACTAATTGATTCAGAGAAGAGATCTGAAATTTTTATCATTGATCCCTCTGACATGTGGAGATCAAGAAGAGGTGGAAGAAAAATGAGGAAGGGTACCCATCCGGTAAGGATGCTCTAGATGTGCACAAAGGCTGAATTAACTTTATTATAGCCTGGATAAGACTGATTTGTGGTAGCATTGTGACTGTGTGTGACACGTTGCTCACTCAGCAAGGCACTGGAGTTCTAGCAGGACTCGGCAAAGGTAATTTTACTGGGCCGGTGTATCCTAGGTTCTGCAATGTCAAAGTTGTCCAGGTTTTCTCTTAAGCACACCTGAATAAGGTCTTTAAAAATATAATAAAAATAATTCATATGGTAAGTATTTAAAATATAAAATAAGCTATGTGTGACTTAACAAAAAACCAGCAATTTAAATATAAAGCCTCTTTTTGTGGGGGATGATGCCGAGCTACCAGCTCAGGCCTGGCCACGCTGCCCTGGGAGAGCCATCACCCCGCCCTTATTGGCTGACCTCTGCTTCCGTATTCGTGGACAAGCCATGGACAATGGACACTTTCCTATCTAAGTGTCCCTGTGCATCCTGCTTCCGCATTCTTTGCTCAGAAATAAGACACCTGCCCCCTCCTC
>PVHX01028939.1:0-11196 GCA_004024805.1 Geosciurus inauris
AAAATGCTTGGGATCAGAACTTTTGGATTTTAGATTTAATAATGTTTTCATATGTACAATAAGACATCTTGGGTATGGGATCCAAGTTTAAACATGAAATTCAGTTTTGTTTTATATGCATATATTGCAAACCTAATTTTATATAATTATCTCCCCTGCTCCACCTTATACTGGGGATTGGACCCAGGGGTGCTCTACCACTAAGCTTCATCCCCAACCCTTTTTATTTTTTATTTTGAGACAGTCTCACTAAGTTAACCAGCATGTCCTTGAATTTACAATCTTCCTAGCTCAGCTTTCTAAATTGCTGGGATTACAGGCATGCACCACAGTGGTTGGAATGGCTCACTATATATATCTTTAGTGTACCTGTGTTTTGATTGTGACCTATCACGGGAGGTCAGTTATGGGAGTTTCCATTTGTAGTGCTCAAAAAGTTTTGGATTTGGAGCATTTCAGATTTCAGGTTATGGTGGCTCAACAATTTAGGCTTAGGAAGGTTTTGTAGCTTGCCCTGTGTATACAGCTAATTTCTAGGACTAAACATGTGAATCCAGTTGGTTTTGACTTAATATAATGCTGTACTTAGGCTTGTACTTGACCTTTTAAGGTTTCTCTCCACTTTATCCCTCTACCTTTTTTTTTTTTTGGTGCTGGAGATTGAACCCAGGACCTTGCTCATGCGAGGCAAGTACTTTACAGAGCTGTACCCCAACCCTTAAATTAAATTTCTTGAGTCAGCTTTCATTTTTCCCCCAAATTACTGGCACCTATTAGACTCTTAATAAATGTTTGTTGGATAAATGAGTTAATCTTGGCAATGAGTTCATTTTCACCACATTTTGGTAGACTTTCTGAACTGGCCTCTTTTTCCTCTGTTGTTTCTTCCAGGATCTGGGTTTCAGTGATGAGACATGGGGTATGATGTAACCCGTTTCCAGGGGGATGTTGACGAAGACCTTATCTGCCCTATTTGCAGTGGAGTCTTGGAGGAGCCAGTACAGGTGAGTTAGTTGCATGGCGGGTTTAGTAGGGCAAGGGGTGTCAGTGGAACTAATAGAAAATGTTCATGAGGAATGGAATCCATGGGAAAGTCACTGTGTTCTACTTCCCCTCCCCAACCTTTTTTTTTTTTTTTTTTTACTAGAGATTGAACTCAGGGGCACTCGACCACTGAGCCACATCCCCAGCCCTATTTTGTGTTTTATGTAGAGACAGGGTCTCACTGAGTTGCTTAGTGCCTCACTGTTGCTGAGGCTGGCTTTGAATTCCCGATTCTCCTATCTCAGTCTCCCTAAGTGCTGGGATTACAGGCTTGTGCCACCGCGCCCGGCTCTCCCCAACCTTAATATAGGTTTGGTACAGAGGAGCAGTGGTGGCTCCAAGGAGAGTAGGGTCTTCCAGAGTCTGTCCAGAGGTGGATGCCACAGATCCCCTGGTTCAGATTTTTTTGTAAGGTTACTCTGAGATTTTTCTGCTGTAAAATAGTTGCTTGTTTTATTTCTTTTTATTTTGTGATACTGAGGATCGAATCTAGGGCCTTGCGTATGCTAGGCAAGTGCTCCACAACTGATCTGCAATCCCTAGCCTTTATTTTATTTTAGGCAGGGTCTCATTCAGTTGCTGAGGCTGGCCTTGAATTTACAATCCTTCTGCTTAAGCCTCTTTAGTTGAGATTAAAGGTGTGCACCTTTGTACCCAACTGTTTTTTTCTTTGACAGTGGCTTCTTAGCTGCCTCTTGTCTGTAGGAACTGTGACTAGATCCATCTTCCTTTCCATGCTTGAACTTCTGGACTCTTTTTTTTTTTTTTTCTTTATTTTATTTATTTATTTTTATGTGGTGCTGAGGACCAAACCCAGTGCCTCATGCATGCGAGGCAAGCGCTCTACCACTGAGCTACAATCCCAGCCCACTTCTGGACTCTCGGTAAGTTCTCTCTGGATTTCTTTTTATCTTTTTTGGGTTTTTTTGGTACTAGGGATTGAATTCAGGGGTACTCGACCACTGAGCCACATCCTAGCCCTATTTTGTTTTATGTAGAGACAGCATCTCACTGAGTTGCTTAGCACCTCGCCATTGCTGAGGCTGGCTTTGAACTTGCGGTTCTCCTGTCTCAGCCTCCCTAAGTGCTGGGATTACAGGCTTGAGCCACCGCACCCAGCTGATGATGTAGTGTTCTTGATAATCATAATCAGCTCATCTCTCTGTAGGCCTCTTTTACTAACACATAGGAAGTGGGAACTATATTTACTGATGTTTTCTTCCTGGGATCTATTAAATAGATTTTGGTGCAGCCATGCATTCTGCAATTTGACACGAAAGCTGTCAGCATTAGTAGGTTATTATTCTGCTAGCCTTGCCCAACAAGAGTCACTTGTATCTTCTTGGGGCAAGTTTGAGGAGAAGCTTAGGATTACCAGTCAAATACAATGAGTAAGGTGATTCCTTAACTGTTGCATTTATGGAATGTCATCCTACGTGATCCTTATTTCCCTCATTCTGTAAATACCAATTAACCCTCTGTCACTCCCAGCCAACTAGAGATAATCTCATATTCCAGACAAGGACACCAGTCAGTGAGGTCTCATTTGCTGCTTATATAACTCCCAGGGACTCCCCCTCGAACCTTTGAGTTAATCATTTTTCTCCAGTTTCCATCCATCCAAAGAAACACATACGGTTGACCTGAATAAAATTCAGACTACATTCCAATAGCAGCCAGCTTTCTAGATCTTTGCAGCTTACTGCCATTAGAGGCATATTGGATGGGTGTGGAGTGAGCTGTTCTTACAGTGTCAAGAGGTCATGGGGTGTGTCAGGTTCCCTCCCCACCCTGACAGGGCCTTCTGGTAGTGTCATTTGAAGCGAGTTACTTGTGAAGAGGTGAGTGGTAGTCAGAAGCCACCCATCCACCTCCAAGGTTTACCTTCTGAGGAGCAAAGGAGGCAATCTTCATGATAGTAGGCATATTTCCAAGGGTGAAGTCTCCTGCTAAGGATGCTGATTTTGCCATGCCATAGTTTCTTTGTTTTTGCAATACTGAGGATTGAAGCCAGGTGTGCTTTCCTACTGAGCTAATATCCTCCACCCTTTTAATTTTTTATTTTCAGCCAGTCTCTCCAAGTTGCCTAGGTTGGTTATAGCTGTGATCCTCCTGCCTCAGCCTCCTGAGTCACTAGAATTACAGGTGTAATTGCTGCACTCAGCTGCACTCAGCTGTTTGTTCTTTTGTTTGTTTGTTTGTTTGTTTTGGTACTAGAACCCAGGGCCTTGTACATGCTAAGCATACCCCCACCATTGAGCCATACTCCTAGCCCTTTATTTATTTTTGGAATAGGTAATACATTTATATGGTTAAGAAATCAAAATAGTAATAAAAACATGATTGGGCATGGTGGTGCACACCTGTAATCTCAGCCACTCTGGAGGCTGAGGCAGGAGGATTCCAAGTTTGAGATGATCTTTGGCAACTTAGTGAGGCCCTAAGCAACTTAGCAAGACCTTATCTCAAAATAAAACAAAAAAAGGGATGGGGATGTGGCTCAGTGGCTAAGTACCCCTGAGTTTAATCCCTGGTACCAAAAAAAAGATACACAGTGAGAATTCTCACTTTTGTCCTTGTCACTCTCTACCTAGTCCCCCACAGATAACTATTTTTATTAGTTTATTTGGCATCCCCTAGTGCGTATTTAGGTAGGGGTGTGTGCTTATGTGTGTGTGTGAGAGAGAGTATGTTTTGGCCAACTCTATACAAAAGGTAGCTCATTCTGTACACTTCTGTAGCAATGGTGGGTTTGAATTAGGATAGTAATTAAAGAGGTGATAGTTGCAATTCCATAATTCACATTATAGAATCAGTCCAGATGCCTGTCAGTAGATGAATGGATCAAGAAAACGTGATATAGATACACAATGGAATTTTACTTAGCCATAAAGAAGGTGTAAATAATGGTATTTTCTGGTAAATGGATAAAAATGGAGAACATCATGCCAAGTGAAATAAGCCAATTAGAAATTCAAAGATTGAATATTTTCTGTCTTATGTAGTAGATAAAGCAAAATGAGAGAAAGAAGGCAGTAGGAGGTGGGGATTGAATATATAACTCTATAGGGAAGATCAGAGGAGTAGAAGATGGAGAGAGAACAAGAGAGAGCAAGGAAGGATGGGAAAAGGGAGGAAATATGGAATGAATTTAACGAAATCATGTTATGTGCATATATAAATGTACCAAAGGGAATTTCACCTTTATGTATATGTAGAAAGTACCCATCAAAAATAAATAAAGATGCAAAAGGAAGACTAATAGAGTAGAAGAGAGAGGAAGGGGGGTGAGAGGAAGGAGGAGAAGAAAACAGGAGAATGGGAATTGAAATCAAGTTTCTTGCATGTATGATTTTATCAAAATAACTACAGTACTGGGGCTGGGATTATGGCGCAGTGGTAGCGTGCTCGCCTAGCACACATAAGGCACTGGGTTCGATCCTCAGCACCACATAAAAATAAAATAAAGATATTCTGTCACCTACATCTAAAAAATAAACATTTAAAAAAAAAATAACTACAGTACTCTTTAAAAAAAAAGGCTGAGGCTGTAGCTCAGTGGTAGAGTGCTTGCTTTATACATGTGAGGCACTCGGTTCGATCCTCAGCACCACATAAAAATAAATGAATAAATAAATATATTGTATTCATCTACAACTAAAAGAAAAAATATTTTTAAAAAAGAGAGAGTTAGCCGGGCGCGGTGGCTCAAGCCTGTAATCCCAGCACTTAGGGAGGCTGAGACAGGAGAATCGCGAGTTCAAAGCCAGCCTCAGTGATGGCGAGGTGCTAAGCAACTCAGTGAGACCCTGTCTCTACATAAAACACAAAATAGGGCTGGGGATGTGGCTCAGTGGTCGAGTATCCCTGAGTTCAATCCCCAGTACCAAAAAAAAAATTAAAAAATTAAAAAGAGAGAGTTGATAGTTGAACCAAGACCTGAATGATAAGAGGCTTTCATGTTGCCCCTGGGTTCAATCTCTAGTGTGTCTGTGTCATCTGTGTGTGTGTGTGTGTCTCTCTCTCTCTCCCTCCCTCCCGCCCCCTTCCTTCTCCACCTCTTTCCTTCTCCCCCTTTCCCTCTGTCCCTTCCCCGATCCCCAACTCACATACATGCGTGCACATTCACAAAGCTACAGGGCAGAAATGAGCTGGTATGGTCAGGGAACAGAAAGAAAGCCAAAATGACCTGAATGTTTTGGTGGGAATGTGGCATAAGGTGAGAGTCAGAGACTCAGGTCCAGATCAGGTAGTTTTATAAGTCCTAAGAAGGAGTTTAGATTTATTGTAAGTACTGTGGGAAACCATTGAAAAAAATTTTTTTTGTCGTGCTGAGGATCAAACCTAGAGGCTCACACGTGGTAAGCAAGTGCTCTCTTGCAGAGCCTCCATTGTGAATTTTTTTGGGGAGATGGGATACTGGGGATTGAACTTAGGGGGACTCTACCACTGAACCACATTCCCAGCCCTATTTTGTATTTTATTTAGAGACAGGGTCTCACTGAGTTGCTTAGTGCCTTGCTAAGGCACTAATTTGCTGAGGCTGGCTTTGAACTTGTGATCCTCCTGCCTCAGCCTCCCAAGCTGCTGGGATTACAGGCGTGCCCCACTGCGCCTGGCCCCATTGTAAATTTTTAAGCAAGGGGATGATATGGTCTGGTTTGCATTTTTATTTTTGGTACTGGGGATTGAACTCAGGGCACTTGATCACTGAGCCACATCACCAGCCCTATTTTTATTTCATTTAGAGACAGGGTCTCACTGAGTTGCTTAGCACCTCGCTTTTGCTGAGGCTGGCTTTGAGCTTGTGATCGTCCTGTCTCAGCCTCCCGAACCACTGTGATTACAGGCTTGTACCATTGTGTTCGCTTGAGGGGGTTTGCATTTTTTTTTTCTTTTTTTCTTTCTTTTGGTACTGGGGATTAAACTCAGCGATACTCGACCACTGAGCCACATCCTCAGCCCTATTTTGTGTTTTTTTTTTAATGTAGAGACAGGGTCTCACTGAGTTGCTTAGTGCCTCGCTGTTGCTGAGGCTGGCTTTGAACTTGAGATTCTCCTGCTTCAGCCTCCCAAAGTGCTGGGATTACAGGTGTGCACCACCATGCCTGGCTGGGGGGGGTTGCATTTTTAAATGCTTAGTCTGGCTGCTAAATGCAGAATGGATTATAAAGGGGCAGGGAGGGTAACCAGGCGCAATGGTTACCTGTAAGTCCCATTTACTGGGAAGGCTAAGGTGGGAGAGTTGCAAGTTCAAGCCTTGCTTGGGCAACACAGTGAGACCTGTCTCAAAATAAATTAATTAAAAGTCTTTGGGGGAAGGCCAAGGTAGAGTAGAAAATCCAGTTAGAAGATATATTCAGTAATCCACAGAAAACTCCAGCCCTAGTTAGGAGTTTTTAGGTGTGTATGTTGGGACTCATGGTGACTCCTAAGTTCAGCCTTCTTATATAAAATAACAACTTGGTTCTATGCAGAGAGGCTTCTTACTTCTCAACAGGAGCCCTAGGCTTTTCTTGTTCCTCTCTCTTATAATGATCTTTTACCAGTGAATCTTTTCTCTCTCTTCTCTAAATCTGTGGTCTGAATCATCCTTCAAGATTCATATCAAATTTTGTTTTCTCCATAAAAATCTGCTATGATTGATCTAGTCTGGAAAGATCTCACCCTCCTCTGGACCTTTTATTTTGGCAATTATTGTATATGCAATCTTGTTGACAATAATTGATTGCTTTGTGTCATCTCCTATTGTCCTGGAATGTTATTTATTTATGTCTCTTATTGTTACATAACTTTTTACTTTTTGTCTTATCTCATGACCTGTTTGGTTTTTTTTTTTTGAACCAGGGATTGAACCCAGCAGTGCTTAATCATTGAGCCACATCCCCATCCCTTTGTTTTATTTTGAGATAGTGTCTCACTAAATTGCTGACGCTCCTGCCTCAGCCTCTCAAGTAGCTGGGATTACAGGCGTGCACTACCACACCCGTTGACCTGTTTGTATTCTTGAGCACAGGAAATATATCTTAAGCCTGACCTCAAAATGCCTTGCCAACAGTAGATCTATAATTTGCTGTGACTCTAAGGACCTCTAGTTCTAGAAGCTTCTCAAAGGCTTGATTGAGTCCTTGATTTTTGTATCCAGTCTCTTAGCTTCTGCTAATTTCCTTGTGTCCCTTTTCCCCTGCTCTCCCTTCTTAGGCACCTCACTGCGAGCATGCTTTCTGCAACGCCTGCATCACCCAGTGGTTCTCTCAGCAGCAGACATGTCCAGTGGACCGTAGTGTTGTGACAGTTGCCCACCTGCGCCCAGTACCTCGGATCATGCGGAACATGTTGTCAAAGCTGCAGATTGCCTGTGACAACGCTGTGTTTGGCTGTAGTGCTGTTGTCCGTCTTGACAACCTCATGTCTCACCTCAGTGACTGTGAGCACAACCCGAAGCGGCCTGTGACCTGTGAACAGGGCTGCGGGTGAGATTCCTTTGATAAGGGCTTTCTTATTTCTGCTCCTACCTCTGGATGCCCTACCCACTTGCTAAGGAGATTTTCTGTGCATGTAGACACGAATATAACTGACTTCCTTGGTTCTCTGCCCCAAATATCACTTTCTTTCTGTTTTCCAAGTATGACCTTTTTGTTCTTTTAGTAAGAGGAGGACAGCAATTCAGCAATCTAGGTGATAACACTGAAAATTGATTTAATTTATTTTTCCCTTTCAGGCTCGTATTGCTTTCTCTTCATCAGGCTGACTGCTGTAATTTCCAGGCTTCTCATATTTCCTCTTGCCCTATTTTTTCTTTCTTTGAGGTGGAAATATTTGAATAAATGCTGAATCTAGGACTTCTCAAAATAAATAAGTATATAGGCAGAATCTGTAGGAGAAGAGAACCATGTGATTGATAAAACCCTCTTGTCTTTCCTAATCCTGGCTTACACCTTTCTTGCTCCCCTATACTCAGTTTTAACAGAGTAGTCTAGCAATACACCTAGAAATCCTCCTTTCAGTTTAGGAGGGCCATACTATGTAGGACTGGCTATTAAAGGCGCGCACACACACAAAAAAAATTTAATAAAAAAAGAAAAGGACAAAACCCCACAGCACCATGTCTTAAAGAGTGAAAGAAGTTCAGATAAAGTAGAGCAAAGGGGAAGGAAGAAGTCTGGGTGAAGAAAGTGAATGGAATAAACAAAGGAAGCCCTGAAATGAATGTTAGAAATCTGGGGTAGGAGATATCCCACTCATCAATTTTCTGCCACAGAATAGGCCATTTGCCCACATGACCCATTGAAAGGGCCTATTCTGCTCTCTCCCTACCTTGGACTGCAGCCTGGAGATGCCCAAAGATGAGCTGCCAAACCACAACTGCATTAAGCACCTGCGCTCCGTGGTACAGCAGCAGCAGACACGTATTGCAGAGCTGGAGAAGACGTCAGCTGAACATAAACACCAGCTGGCGGAGCAGGTAGGACCCAGAGAACATGGGGTAGAACATGTGCGTCATATGCAGATAACTGCATGCCTGTGGGTGACAGATACCACTGTGAACACAGATTTGTGGTTTTGCTTGTGAGTCCTGGTGAGTGGGTACTTGGCTTCCCTTCATCCCTTCATGTCATTTATTCACCTAACATTTATCAAATGCCTTCTCTGTGATGGCACTTTGCTAAGCACTGGGGAGACAGCTGGAAATGAGATAGTCCTATCCTTGTTTTCCTGAAGCTTACAGTCTCATTTTCCTCAGATCTTTCAGTTGCCCTGGTTCTCAGATAAATTCATCTTTTGTCTGCTGTCTGCCTAAACTATCATCCCTGGTTTCCTTCCCTCCAACAGAAGCGAGACATCCAGCTGTTAAAGGCATACATGCGTGCAATCCGCAGTGTCAACCCCAATCTTCAGAACCTGGAGGAGACGATTGAATACAACGAGATCCTAGAGTGAGTGTCACTCAGGATATGGAGTCAGACTCCACGTCCTGGCACCAAAGCCTGCGAGGAGGAAGAACAGGGGAGTGGCAGAGGAGGGCAGTAAGAAAGCTGGGCCAGGGCTACTGCTTCTCAAATGTTGGGTGAAGGACAAGGGCAGAGGAGAAGAGGATAACACTCAGTTCCAGTACAGGATCTCTTATTCATTTGGGTGGATGGACAGGGAATCCTGCCCAAGGATGCAGTTTTTCCAGAACTAGGTGAGTACCACCCAGAACAAAGCCCTATTTTAAAAGTTGTGGAGTAATAGGAGGGCCAAAAAGAAATAGAAGATATTGTCCCTGTCTTCAGGTAGCTTACAACCCAGAGAAGAAGAGGGAGAGTACAAGTCCAGGAAAGTGATCTAAAATGCTGCAAAAACAAGTGAAGTAACAAGCGAAGTCTAAGATCCCTTTCAGTTCTGGAGTCCTATACAGTTCATAGACTAAATGTAAGTGTGAATTGATATATATAGGGCAAATAGTGCCGAGTGGGGACACAGTATAGAGGAATCATTACTTAAGTCAATAAACATTTGTTGAGCATCTACTACATGCTAGGCACTATGTGTGCTAAGCATTGGGATTTTAAAAAAAGAAAAAATAACAGGGACAGTGTAGACTCATGGAATTTAATTGGTGAGTAACTTGTGGTGACTTGGATGTGATCATATAGGGAAAGATTTGGGTTTCTGTGCCATTGCTGGAAGGAGAAGAAAGAATAGTCAAGCTGACTGCAGATTGGGTGGTCATTCTTCTTAAGAGAAAAAGCCAAAGCAGAGAAAGGTAATGAGCTGGAATGACCACCTTCAACCCCTTCCACACAGGTGGGTGAACTCCCTGCAGCCGGCCAGAGTGACCCGCTGGGGAGGGATGATCTCAACCCCAGATGCTGTGCTCCAGGCTGTTATCAAGCGCTCCCTGGTGGAGAGTGGCTGCCCTGCCTCTATTGTCAACGAGCTGATTGAAAATGCCCATGAACGTAGCTGGCCCCAGGGTCTGGCCACACTAGAGACAAGACAAATGAACCGTCGCTACTATGAGAACTACGTGGCCAAGCGCATCCCTGGCAAGCAGGCTGTTGTCGTGATGGCCTGTGAAAATCAGCATATGGGTGATGACATGGTGCAGGAGCCAGGGCTTGTCATGATATTTGCGCATGGCGTGGAGGAGATATAGGAGAGTTCGACCAGCTATGAGGAAGAGATGGAAATCGGAAAAGCCCCATCACTCCAGCAGCTGGGCCTTGAGTCCTCCCCACTATCCTTAATGCCTCGGCTTACACTTGAGCCACACATTTCCCTGCCGTTCTGGCACTGAAGGGCCCTGAAGCACTTTGCTCAGCCTTTCAGGGGAGAAACCCAGATTCCTGCCTTTTGCCATATTTCTTCCCCTAAATGTCTGTAAATTCTCTGCATGGGTGGGAAAGTCCCCACCCATGTATTTTCCTGCGTAGGGTCCCTGGTTCCAGGTATTTTCAGAAAGCACAAAGAGATTTATTTTCCCTAGAGGATCAGGATGGAATGAGGAATTGCTAATCATCCCTGTTCTCTAAAACCAGGGAATCAGAGCAGGCTGGCCTGTTGATTTTAAGCAGCATTTATAGGACAGCTCTGAGGAGCAGACATCCAGAAGAAATGGTGAGGGTGGAACCAAAACCCTAGAAGTAAATAAGCCAGTAATTGGCCATCACTGATAGCCCCTAGGGGAAGACTGGACCTCTGTGCCAAGCACATCCCTGTTCGGCCCATCTTAAAGGGGCAGGCTCCTGCTGGGTCTGCAGGTACACAGGTTGAAATGCTGAAATTTCCAGATGAGCTCTGTTTTCCACTTTTTCATAATTAGGGAATGACAGGGTTTGGGGTAGGGGTTTGACTGTTGGGGTTCATATGCTCAGCAAGAAGCTGCTCTGGCTTTTGCTGAAGTAGGGTAGATACTGCCTCTTGTGTCATGCCCATAATAGTTCCATTCACCTCTCTCCGGCCCTGTGATTATAGTTAGTTATTTTGATAAATTTCCTTTGGCTGTTGTTTGTTTATATTTCACAAATCACATCTGTTCCCCAATTTTTTTTTTTTCTAAGAATGGCCTGGTTATGATTACTCCACTTGCTAGTCCAGCCACATTGTTGGCAATTTAATTTATTTACTTTTTTTTTTTAAAGAAAGGAAAAAAAATAACAAAATTTA
>PVHX01028940.1:0-17497 GCA_004024805.1 Geosciurus inauris
GAGACAGCTTCACCTTGAACTTTGAATTTCTCAGCAGCTGCTAACTGTGCTTGCTGAGATAAATCTTCAATCTTGGCTTCCCCAAAAACTATGTAGGTATCTGAAGCTGGACTCTTGTAGACATCTGGTTTTGTGATGACAAAGAGGATATTCTTAGATTTTCGGATAGTGACTCTAGTAACCCCTGTAACCTGTCGAAGACCCAGTTTGGACATAGCCTTCCGTGCCTTCTTTTCACTCCGACTCTGTTTTGCTTTACTGACTGGTTCTTCATCGATTTCAGCTGCAGCTGCCAGCTGTGCTTGTTGGGTGGTTGCTTGTGTGGAATCTTGTTCTTCAAGCTCTGGTACTGATTCATCACTGTCCGATTCTGTTCCAGACCCTGTCTCAGCTTGGGGTTGTGGCAATTCCTGCTCTGTAGCAGGGACGGTTTCTGTGGCTTCACCGGGCATTTTGTGCAGAGAACGCGGGACCAAGATGGCGGCAGAAAGAGAGCCATCTAGTTCCCTTTAGTCTACCACTTTTAAGGAAGCAATTGAATCTGAAGGTGGTCAAATTAAGGAACATCTTTTAATATAATAGGACTTCTCTATTTAGACTTATTTCCATAATAACCCAAATATTCCATAGGTAATATTCCTTGAAGATACCTTCTGTAGGCCTGGAGGTGTATCTCAGGGGGTATAGCACTTGCCTAGCAGGTATAAGACCAGTACCCCCGCCCTCCCCAAAAGAACTATCTTCAGTGTCCTAGTTCTATTGCCAAATAAGATATTAGATAATAATGTAATAGTTGGGTGTAGGAGATTTTTGAGGAAAATCATGAAAATTTACATCCAGATATGTTACCTTTTGAGCCCCATAGAATATATAGGGTTGAGTTGGGCACTATGGTGCATGCCTATAATCCCAACAACTTGGGAGGCTGAGATTGGAGGATCATAAGTTCAAAGCCAGCTTTGGCAATTTAGCAAGATCCTGTCTTAAAACAAAAATATAGAAAGGACTGGGGATGCATTTCAGTGGTAAAGCACCCCTGGATTCAATCCCCAGTATTAGAAGAAAGAGTAAGGGGAAGAGGAGAGGAAGCATTAAGGGGGGGGGGGGAGGCATGGAGCTGAAGGGAGGCTGAAATTCAATTTTGGTCCTTCAGAAACCAAACTAGAGCCAGGCACAGTGGTGCACGCTTATAATCCCAGTGGTTCAAGAGGCTGAGGCAGGAGGATCCCAAGTTCAAAGCCGGCTTCAGCAACGGCAAGGAACTAAGCAACTCAGTGAGACCCTGTCTCTAAATAAAACACGAAACAGGGCTGGGGATGTGGCTCAGTGGTTAAGCCTCCCTGGGTTCAATCCCCCTGGTTTGGAGGAGAAGGAGGAGGAAGTGGAGGAGAAAACAAACCAGAACAGAATTGACTTCTATAATGCCTCTTGCCATATTCCCAGCATAGTGTTTGACTACCCCAGAAGACTTGGAATCAATTGTGGAGTCAATTGTGGAGTCATAGCAATTACTCAAAACTTTTTAGAGGAGTTGATCTAATTTTCTAATCCATCCATAATTGGAAAGGTAAGAGTAGGCCAAGTAAACCTCTTTGGAATAAGCAGAAAGAATCTGGTGCCAAAAAAAGACTAGCAGGGAGCTCACATGCTGGTTTTATTCTCACCGAGCGGTCTGACCCATTATAATAAACAAGGCTGAAGTTGGGCACAGTGTGGGAACAGGTGGCACCATCTTCGCTCTCCAGTATCTTACAGTTCACATGATAAAAAAAAAAAGAGATGCATGAGTAAGTAAATAAGAATGACCTGGTAAATACATACAAAATGGGGTCTTACTGAAGCGCAATTGCCAATAAACTTTAAATCTTAAAAGCTTCATTCCAGCAAGCTGTATACTTTGAGTGCTCATTAGTTCTACCAATAACGTAGGTCTTGAACTTTCAACACTTCATTAATTGAAAGAAGAGACTGCAGCAATCACTCGTGCAATCTTGTGACGGCTATTTTTCCTCTCTCACAGCCACCAACTGATAGCTACAGAGCTGCATTTCCTAGAGATGTATTGAGAGACATTCAAGGCACCCCAGAACTCCCCCTCTTGCTGTCAGGGGTGCAATTAGCCATTTGATGTAGCTCCCAGGTTAATTATAAAGTAAACACCTCATTGGATTAATAAATGCTGGTGTTGTTGCCCTTGCAAAAAGGGGATGGCAGCACAGAATCACTCAGCCCTCTCTTTCTGGTTGGCACTCAGCAATGCTAGTTATCTGGCAGATCAGCCTGGCCTGGGTTATGTCATAAAAGGCCACAGGGGGCAGCTGTAGACGCAGATCAGTGGTCACGGCACAAGAGTCACCCCATTCTATGTATATTTAACAGATTTAAATCCTATAATATAGAAGAGTTTTACCCAGATTTAAAAGAAAACATGTTTTTCCACTCACTTAATTGGTAAAATATTTTATTTTTGAGAAACATATCATTGAAAGTAATCCCTAAATGTATTTCTAAGTTCCAAGAACTTGAATAATATGATGATAGAATAAGAGTCTGTTCCTGAAAAATGTCTTTCAGCATATATAATCTATGTCCAAAGTACATTAGAGACCAACCATGGGCACAACAAAAGTGATTTCTAAGTAAGGAAAGATTTGGCATTTTGCTTTATTATGATCATACAAATGACAGTAAAGATTTAGTCTTTGCTCTTCCTAGAACAATGTCTGGTGAAATCTTGAAAAATATTTATTGAGTCCATTTTTTGGCTAGCCCAGGAAAATAGAATTTGTTTGAAATTTAATACTAATTTCCTGGTAATTTCTACAGGTATTATAGGGACAAATTTTGACATTCAGTAATCTAATTCCTTGCTGTCCAAGGTATGGTCCATAGACAAGCACCATTACCATAACCTTGAAGCTTGTGAGACCTGAAAAATCTCAGGTGTGTCAAACAAGAAAAATGATAACAAATTTAAATATCTTAATTGGCTTTATTTGTTATTACACAATCAGACATTAGAGTCCATAAAATCAGCTAAGCGAAAAAATTTAAAAAAAAAATCAGCTAAGAGTTCTGATGGGCTGAGCACAGGAGGTTGGTTTCACAGACAGAAAAGCACTAAAGAAAGCAGAAACAAAAGAACAAAAAGTGAATTGGTTATTGCCTTGTAAGGCAGAGACAGAGAGATGGAACAATAGAACAATTAACTGGTCAACAACAGATTATTTAAGATTACTTTTTTTGTACAAATCGAAATAGAGGAAATTCATTATCATGTCATTTGAAACTGGCCTGTTTCAAATTAAGAAATTAAGAGAAAATTAAGAGAAATTAAGTTGTTATCTCTCCTTATTTCAGCTTGGTGACATAAAACTGTTATGAGTGACTCCTTTTGAATTTTTAGCTGGTCTATATAGACCTAGTGCATGAGATTAGTCTAAAATAATGGCCTCCTAAATTTAAGTTTTATAAGTCTAATGAATCAGAGCCACTGATTCAAAATCTGCTCATTAAACTTCACGAAAACCTGTTTTAAAACAAGTGAAATAGTCCTAAAATAAATATCAAAGCCTGCTTTGAAGAGAAACACATGGGAAGTCAATCTCATAAATGGCGATGGAAACAAAAAGGAAGTTTGGAAGGTCCAAGACATGGCTTGCATGTACGGTGTGGCAGATGCATGAAATCAAATGGCCATAGCCGAGTGATTGTGTGACTCAGAATAAGTTTCAAAATTTCTCTTGGAAGTATTTCAAAGTGAGAGCCAAGACAGAAGGCCTATCCTCCTAGTATGACATTTATCTACAAGTGCCCTTTGTTCTTTACCACAAATTAACAGGGGCTCATTCTCACCCTAAGTAGTTCACTTTTGCCACTGCATATGTCTCTCTCCTCTCTTTTCACCTCCCTTCAACCTATTTCACTCTACCAGGCACCTGAGACATATGCCTTAGGTATTCTGCATGTGCTTCTAGCCCTGGAAATATAAAAACAGCACTTATTCTGGAAAGTCCTTTGCATTTCAGATAGAGTAGAAACACATTTACTCATATAATGTATGTGTATATTCACTTGATTAATCGGACACAATAAAATCTTTGTAATAACCTCTCTTAAATAGTATTATTGATAGTATTATTGATAGTATTAAGTACATCTATTGTACTTAATACTATCAATGGAGAAACAGGCCATTTGTCTTTTACTTTCATCCTCTGTACAAATTTTTATTTTTTATTAAAAACATTAGCTCATGGGCTGGGATTGTAGCTCAGTGGTAGAGCACTTGTCTTGCATGTGTGAGGCCTTGGGTTTGAGTCTCAGCACCACATATAAATAAATTAATAAAATAAAGATCCATCAACAACTAAAAAATATTTTTAAAAAATCATTAGCTCATATTACTTGTAAAAATTAATGAATTTCCTTGTGACATTTCTGTGCATGTGCATATAGTGTTTTAATCGTATCCACCCTCCCTATTACCCTTTCTTGACCTCTCCTCTGATTCTATCCTCCTTCCCTAATAGATACTTTTAGGTCTTTTTTTCTCCCTTAAGTTTTCACATTATGAGAAAAAAACATGTAATACTTGATAGAGGTCTTTCAGGTCTGGCTTATTTTGATTAACATGATGACCTCCAATTCTATCCATTTTCATGTACATGACATAATTTCCATCTTCTTTGTGGCAAAAAGATGTTCCATTATATACAATACATATATAAAACTTTATAATGTATATATATATATATGATTTTCTTAATTGATTTATCTGTTGATGGGCACCTAGGATGATTCCATAACTAGGCTATTGTGAATAGTGCTGCAATAAACATGGATATGTAGGTGCCTCTTTTGTATACTGATTTCATTTCTTTCAGGTATAAACCCAGGAATGACATAGCTGAATCATGTGGCAGTTCTATTTTTTTGTTTTTTGAGGAAATGCCATACTGCTTTCTGTAGTGTCTATGCTAATTCACATTCCCACGAACAATATATGAAGGTTCCTTTTTCTCTACATATTCACCAACACTTTTTTTTCTTGTTCATTTGTGTGTTTTTTGTTTTGATAATAGCTATATTATATATCTGACCAGGGTGAAATGGAATCTCAATGTAGTTTTCACTTGTATTTCCCTCATGGCTAAAGCTATTGAGCACTTTGCCTATACTTATTAGTTATTTGTACTTCTTCAGAGAAGTGTCCATTAAGATCCTTTGCCCATTTATTGATTGGATTACTTGTTCTTTTTTGATGGCTTTTTCATGAGTTCTTCATATATTTAAGATATTAATCTTTTGTCAGATGAATATTTGGCAAAGATTTCTCCTATTCTGTAGATTGTGTCTTCACTCTGCTGGCTGCTTCATTTATATAGAAACTTTTTAACTTGATGTAATCCCATTTGTCAATTCTTGCTTTTATTTCCTGAGCTATTGGAATCCTATTTAGGAAATCATTGACCATGCAGTGTCTTGAAGTGTTTCATCTATGTTGTCCTCTCATAGTTTCAAAGTTTTGGTCTCTCATTAAGATCTTTGATCCATTTTGAGTTGACTTTTGTACAAGTGAGAAATAAGGATCTAGCTTCAATCTTCTACATGTGGATATTCAGTTTTCCAAGCACCATTATTTGAAAAGGCTGTCTTTTCTCCAAGACATATTTTTGGAGCCTTTGTCAAGAATCAGTTGTTGTAGATGAGTGAGCTTATTTCTGGGTCTTTCAATCTACCCTGTTGGTCTACAGGTCTGTTTTTATGCCAATACCATGCTGTTTTTGTTACTGTGGCTCTGTAATACCTTCTTAAATCAGATATTGTCATGTCTCTAGCATTACTCTTTCTGCCCAGAATTGCTCTGGCTATTCAATCTTCCATATGAGTGTGCAGATTGTTTTAACTAGTTCTGTAAAGAATGCCATTGGCATTTTAATGGTGATTGCATTGAAGCTGTACATGGGTTTTGGTAATATGGCCATTTTAGTAGTGTTATTTCTCTTTATCCATGAATATGGGAGGTTTTCCATCTTCTGGTGTCATCTTCAATTTCTCTCTTCAGTATTTTATCCTCTTCATTCTAGAGCTCTTTCACCTCCTTAATTAGATTTATTCCTAGGTATTTTTTAAGACAATTGTGAATAGGATTGTTTTTCTGATTTTTTTAACAATGGGTTTGTGATTAATATCTAGAAAAGCCACTGCTTTTTGTATGTCAATTTGTACTTGTGTATGTGTGTGTGTGTCTCTGTGTGTGTGCGTATTACTGAGAATCAAACCCAGGGCCTCATAAGGCTAGGCAAGTGCTTTACCACTGAGCTTAAACATCTCCAGTCCATGTACATATTTTAAAGAAATCTTTCATTTAGAGTTAATTTATAACTCTGGACACGGCATGGGGGAAGTGGGGGTGTGGGAAGGGGAATGGGTATAGTAAAGATGGTTGATTGAGATCGTCATCACTACCCTTGGTGCATGTATGAAGATGCAACTGGTGTGACTTTATCTGGTTTGCAACCAGAGAAATGGAAAAACTGAGCTCTATATATGTACTATGACCTGAAATGCAATTAAATAAACTAATTTTTAAAAAAAGAGTTAATTTATAAGGAAGCCATGGTGGTATCTGAGCAACTCAGGAGGATGATGCAGAAGAATCAAAAGTTTGATGCTAGCCTCAGCAACTTAATGAGGCCCCAAGCAAATTAATAAAATGAACAAGGGCTCAAAATAAAAAATGAACAAGGGCTAGGGATGTGGCTCAGTGATTAAGTATCCCTGGGTTCAATCCCCAGTACCCTCCCAAAAATCTACTTTTTATATTTATTTTTTACTAACTTAGTAAGAGGTTTATAATACATTTAAAAGGTATCCCATACAAAAAATAATTGCTAGCTGAGCTTTAAGGAATGTTAGTCTCTATTTATATCTGTCAAAGGATAAAATTATAACAATTTAGCTAAAGATCTTAATTGGCTCTGTTCACAATTTTAGAATCAGAAAACACTTCATTCCAGAAAATAGAACAAGTATTTTAGTGGGCTGAGCAAAAGAGATTAGTATTAGAGACAGAGACAGGCTGAAGAAAGCAGAAGCAAAAGAACAAAAAGCAGGTTGGTCATTTCAAAGTTACTTTCCTCATAAGGAAAGGATAGGAAGACAGAATGATAGGTAAGTAACTGATTAATTAAATCAGGTTATTTCAGGTTACATTTTTATGTGAGGATTAGAAAAAAGGAAACTTCATTATCATTCCAATCAAAACTGGCTCTTTGGGGAAATTTGACTGTCATCTCTCTAATACTGATTAGTCAGATAAACAGCTTAGTTTCAGCTTAGCAACATGGAAATTTAGCTTAAATGATTCCATTTTTATTTTTCAGTCTGGTCTGTTCAGGAGTTTAATCTAAAATAATGTCCTCTAGCTGGGTGCAGTGGTGCACTCCTGTAACCCCAAGCAACTTGAAAAGTTGAGGTAGGAAGATCCCAAGTTCCAGTCCAGCCTGAGCAATTTAGCATGGCCCTGTCTTAAAATAAAAAAAAATAGGGCAGGGGATATAGCTCAGTTGGTAGAGTGTTTGTCTCACATGCACAAGACCCTGGGTTCGATCCCCAGCACCACACACACACACACACACACACACACACAAATAGATACAAATAAGCCAGGCACCGTGGCACACACCTGTAATCCCAGTACTTTGGGAGGCTGAGACAGGAGAATTGCAAGTTCAAAGCCAGCCTCAGCAACCGCGGGGTGCTAAGCAACTCAGTGAGACCCTGTCTCTAAATAAAACACAAAACAGGGCTGGGGATGTGGCTCAGTGGTTGAGTACCACTGAGTTCAATCCCTGGTACCAAAATAATAATAATAATAATTTTAATAATAATAAATAAAGGGCTGGAAGTATAGCTCAGTAGTAGAATGCCCCTGGGTTCAATCCCCAGTACTACAAAAAAATTAAATTAAATTAAAATTAAACAATGTCCTCTTGTAATTTTTATTTACCACGTCTCTGGAGTAGGATATTGTAAATATCCTACTTAAATATCATGTCTACTTAGGTCAGACATGACTTAAGTAAACCATTGCTAATGAGCACAGTGATTGTCAGCTGATCATGATTTAAGAGACAATGAAAAACATCCCACTCCTATCCCCTCCACACAAATCTACTTTCTATTGGGACCTTCTGTTTGCTAAATACAAAGATGCTGAACTAGAAAGCCACATGATTGCAAGGTAACCCTGATATGGTGATTTAAAGGTGTCACCAAAATCTTGCCACACTTCACCAACTGGTGAAGTCTGTTTTCACTCTCCTTGAATGTAGACTGGCTCTGTCACAGTCTTTTTATTTATTTTCTTTTATTTTATTTTTTGTATTGGGGATTGAACCTAGGGGCACTCTACTAGTGAGCCACATCCTTTATATATATTTTTTTATTTTGATACAGGGTCTCAATAAGTTTACTTAGGGCCTCACTAAGTTGCTGAGGCTGGCCGTGAACTTGTGATCCTCCTGACTCTTAGCCTTCTTAGACACTGGGATTACAGACTTTGACAAATAGATTGTGGCAAAAGTGACTGTGTAATTTTCAATGCTGGTCCTTTAGAGTTATGTAGATTATGCTATTGCTTGGAATGCTCTCTCTAGGAAGTGAGCTACTACGTAAGAAGTACAATGACCTTGAGACCCTAATGGAAGCGTGTGGGTACTCTCCCTGAAAGAGAACAGAAGTGCCATACATGAAAGTTAAGTTTTCTTACAACTTCCAAGTCCAGCAAAACTGGACGGCGAAACTGTGTGAGTGTGACTGAATAAATGACATTAGCCAAAGCCAGGGGAAGCGGAGGAATCGCCCACCTAAACTCTTCCTGAACAAATAAAATTGATGTTTCAAAGTGATACATTTTGGGTTAATTTGTTATGCAGCATTAGATAACCAAAATACCTGGGGACATATTGTTCCTCTTTTATTACCCATGGTCTCTCTCCTGTGTATCTGTTTCTCTTCACCAGCCTTCTCAACCTGCTGTTGCATCTTACTGGGAAGTTCTTCCAGCAATCTCCAGTCAAAATTCTAGAAGCAGAAAGACTGATTGGATTATCTCATTTTCTCTTCTGAACATTTCATGATTAAATCCTCAGTGCTTTGAATTAACCAATCATCCATTATTAAAAGGAAGACAATCCGTGTGCACATGAAACTACACATCAGTTGTGTGAACTATAATATGTACTAAAGGTTTGCAATAGAGTCTAGCAGAATCTGAGCTTTACTATTGGAAAAGGAAAAGAGAGCCTTACATGCTTGATAGAGTCTAGGTGCTATAAAGAAATCAACAAGAACTCAAAAGAAAGATAGAAACAGTGAAAACAGTGAAAGATAATTTTTCTTAGTTTTGCCTCAAGCAAGCCTATTGTTTATGGCAGTGTTTGCTTTCTAAGTAGAGACGCCTAGGACTGAGGGAGTAGCTCATTGGTAGAGCACTCACCCAGCATGCACAAGGCTATGAGTTCCATCCAAAGCATGAGGAAGGAAGGAAGAATGAAAGGAAAGGAGAGACAACTAAAAGATACAATTTTTCTATCTATGTGGGATTACCTAAAAGATTGTATAAAGATATAAATAGGAGAAAATTATGGTGCTTTAGACTATAGAATGGAGCCAGGCGTGGTGGTACATGCCTGTTACCAGAGGGACTCTGGAGGCAAAGGCAGGAGGATTGCAAAGTTCCAGGTGAGTCTCAGCAACTTAGCAAGAGATTGCCTCAAAATAGAAAAATAAAAAGAGCTAAGGATGTAGCTCAGTGGCAGAGTGGCTCTGGATTCAATCTCCACTACCCAAAAAAAAAAAAAAAAAGAGCAAAAGATTGATGAAATGGTTGAGGGTGTAGTTCAGTGATAGAGCACATGCTAAACACACACAAGGCCCTGGGTCCAATCCCCAGTAACAAGAAGGAAAATGAGGAAAAGATCATGTGATAATAAAGAAAGAAAAAAAGATGGAACCAAAAGATGGAAAAGACACATAAAGAACGTAAACAAGTGAGCCAGACACAGTGGCGCAAGCCTGTAATCCCAGCACTTTGGGAGGCTGAGACAGGAGAATCATGAGTTCAAAGCCAGCCTCAGCAACGGTGAGGCTAAGCAACTCAGTGAGACCCTGTTTCTACATAAAACACAAAATAGGGCTGGGGATCTGGCTCAGTGGTCAAGTGCCCCTGAGTTCAATCCCTAGCACCAAAAAGTACAAGAGGTTGTACCTAGAAAAAAAGGAAAAGAATTTTTCAGAAGTTCACAAGTATAAGGCCCTAGAGAAGTTGTTCTTATATATCCCTTTCTGATAAACACTAATACTTAAAATCAGCATTTGCATGACAAGAATAGGTACATGGCTCTCATTGAATATGTGATGGTCTGGATGCTTCCAGAAGCTTTCAAAGGTTGTTTTTTTTTTTGTTTTTTTTTGGTACTGGGGATTGAACTCAAGGGCACTCGACCACTGAGCCACATTCCCAGTCCTATTTTGTGTTTTATGTAGAGACAGGGTCTCAATGAGTTGCTTAGTACCTCGCCCTTGCTGAGGCTGGCTTTGAACTCGCGATTCTCCTGTCTCAGCCTCCCTAAGTGCTGGGATTACAGGCTTGAGCCACCGCGCCCGGCTGCTTTCATAGGTTTTGAATTGGTGATCCCTTTATGATTTTTAAGGAATTTCCAATTTGAAATGTATATCATCTCAAATATCAAGGTTATTGCTATAGTGTGCAGAAGACAGAAAAATCACCAATGGCATAAGTCAAGTAGCCTCTGAAAGCCATGAGTTTCAAAATCTAGATAAAGCTAATTAGTCAGCTAACCACCCCTGTGACAAAATACCTGGGATAAAAAACTTCAAGGAAGGAAAGATTTATTTTAGCTCATGGTTTCAGAAGTTTTAGTAAGTGGTCAATAGGCCCTGCTGCTGTGGGTCTGTGTCAGGGCAGGATAACATGGCAGGAAGCGCATGCAGAGTAAAGCATCTTACCTCACGATGTTTGGAAAGAAAAGAAAGAGAGGGAAAGAGAAAGTTTCCAGGGACTAGATATACCCTTCAAAGACATTCCCCCTGTGACTGACTTCCTCTAATTAGGCTCCACCTTTTAAAATTCCCATCACTTCTCAATAGCACCAGAGGCTGGCCACCAAGCTTCAACACAGGAGCCTTTGTGGTACATTCCAGATCTAAATTACAATAGCATATGTGTGGCTCGTGCAAGAGAAAGTGTCATTTGTTCCCTCAAGTTTTTAAAGAATGTTTTTTTTTCTACTATTAATTGAACTGAACTTCTTTATTGTAGTCAGACTAGACAATCAGGAAATTTAGGGCTTTTTCAATGTTCTCTTTATAAAGTTTGTTTTATTTCTGTCCTAGGGATTGAATTTAGGTGCTCTGTACCACTGAGGTAGATCCCTACCCTTTTAATTTTATATTTTAAGGCAGGGTCTCACTAAGTTGCTTGGGACCTCACTAAATTGCTGAGAATGGCCTTGAACTTCTTATCCTCTTGCCTTAGTCTCCCAAATGGCTGAGATTAAAGGTACATATTACCAGGCCAGGCCAATATTTGGGGGATTTTTAATATACTTTATGAAATTATAATCAATAGTGTATTATACCACTCAAAACAAACAAAATCATGAAGACAAATTTCAAATATGGCTTGTTCTCAATAAGACAAAATCCAAAGAATCTGACTTCTGTATGCTAATCTATAGGAAAAAGCAAGGGGCACTAGGAAAGAATCCTTACACCAGAATTTGACCAAGTGTGCATTTTGAGGAAAACACTACCAAAAATAATAATTTAAAAAGTTAATCACTTCAGCTGGGTGCGGTGGCTCACACCTATAATCCCAGCACTTTGGGAGGCTGAGACAGGAGAATCGCAAGTTCAAAGCCAGCCTCAGCAACGGTGAGGTGCTAAGCAACTCAGTGAGACCCTGTCTCTACATAAAACACAAAATAGGGCTGGGGATGTGGCTCAGTGGTCAAGTGCCCCTGAGTTCAATTCCCGGTGCCAAAAAAAAAAGTTAATCACTTCAAAAGTGTCCCTTACTCACTTAAACCCTTCAAAAATAACTTCTCATTGCAATTAGAGTAAATTCCAACTGGGTGCAGTGGAACTTGGAAAGCTGAGGCAGGAGGATTGCAAGTTCAAGGCCAGCCTTAGCAACTCAGCAAGACCCTAAGCAACTTAGGGAAACCGTGTCTACACAAAACTTGAGAGTTTTGGGGGAGTGCTGAGGATGTGGCTCAGTAGTAAATCGCCTCAGGGTTAAATCCCCAGTACCATATAAATAAATAAATAAAATACAAATTCCTTCCAATGGTCTAAAGCTTTTTGCTGAATTGTTGTTTTGTTTTGATTTGTTTTTGCTTTTGTTTTTGTTTTTTGCATTGCTGGGATCAAACCAGGGCCTCAACAGTGCTTGGCAAACACTCTATCTCTAAGCTGTACTCTTAGCCCTCCTGCTGATTTTTCTACCCTGGTCTCTTTACTTCCCTCCTGCATCATAGTCCTGCTGGCCTCTTCGTATTTTTTAAATATGCTAATCTAATCTAATATACCTCACAATCATGCAACAGCCATTATTATACATTAGCTTGCTTTTATTCCTTCAAAACACATAAATGCCATGAAATCAATATTTATTTTCTTTCTTGTTTACTTGTTAAATATCTTTCACCTCATCGTACATTAGACTGTAAGCTCAATGAGGGAACATAAAAGGTATTCAATTAATATTTGATGAATAAACAAATTAATGCTTAAAACTACAGAAAGATTGTGTCAACAAAATTTTTTTAAATCAAGTCATAAAATACATGCTGAAAAACCATTTTGACATGTCTTCTACATGTCAGAACTGCTGTAGCTATCTCTTACAGACCTAAAGATATTTGCATAATATGAATCTCAATTTACATTTAGACTTTGCAAAATAAAACACAAATAAAAGATACAACTTAGCTGGGCGCAGTGGCTCACGCTTGTAATCCCAGCACTTAGGGAGGCTGAGACAGGAGAATTGCGAGTTCAAAGCCAGCCTCAGCAATGGCGAGGCGCTAAACAGCTCAGTGAGACCCTGTCTCTACATAAAACACAAAATGGGGCTGGGGATGTGGCTCAGTGGTCGGGTGCCCCTGAGTTCAATCCCTGATACCAAAAAAAAACAAATAAAAGATACAACTTACCAATGGCAAGAATTCAGCTGATTATTTTGTCCACCCTTAATGCTGTCCAAACAAAATACTAGTCTCCATGGGATGAGGAAATGCCCTAATGAGTCTCCTATTAAATTATTCCACAGGTCAACAATGGAAATCACCAATAAATAAACAAACAAACTCACTCTCACTTAGGGTAAATTTTTCTCAGCCGAGTGCTCTTTATTAACATTCTCTTTATTAACAAGTCTCTCTGCTGGCCCCTGCAGTTCAGCTCTTAATCCTCCATCTTCCTTTCCATGGCAAGAAACTAACCTGTAATTAATTGTTATCAACACACTCCTACATCTTCTCATTTTTGATGGGCTAAAGTCCTGTACAAGAGAAACGATGTGATATAATATATGTATAAATATTTTTAAATCTTAATAATTTGCTAAACATCGGGATTTCCTAGTAGCCACACCTTAAAAATTAAAAGAAACAGGTAGCCTGGTGCGGTGAGACAGCCTGTCATCCCAGCGTCTTTGGAGGCTGAGACATGAGGATTGGGAATTTTCATAGCCAGCCTCAGCAACTTAGCAGGGCCCTAAACAACTCAATAAGACCCTGTCTCCAGGCTGGGATTGTAGCTCAGCGGTAGAGCGCTTGCCTCACATGCGTGAGGGCCTGGGTTCCATCCTCAGCACCACATACAAAGCAATAAAATAAAGACATTGTGTTCATCTGCAAATAAAAAAAATCTTAAAAAAAAAAAAAAAAAAGACCCTGTCTCTATGCCCCTGGGTTCAATCCCAGGTACAGGGGAGGGGAAGGGTGGGGCAGAGGGGTATCAGAATAGTTTGAGCACCTCGCAAGTGCGCACAACCACATGTGAGCTAACTGCCACCTCAGGCAGTGGAGTAGCCCACAGGAAGCTCTGATATTGATCACAGAAGGAGAAGACTTAATTTGAGATGTTCTCTGCTGGCTCCTGCCCTGTGGAGTCACCTCGGTCTGACTTTGTCCTTCACCCTAAAGTCATGGCTCCTCTCCAAGTGCCCTCCTTTCTATTTCTATTTGTTTCCGGATCTGATGTTTCTCTTTGTGATTCCTCTACATTTCTTTCAAACATCTACTACATCTCTTTATTAAACTCTTCTCAAATTATGCTAATTTTTCTGGTTGGAACTCTTCCTGATCTTTTTTTGGTTTTTTTGATTTTTTGTGTGTGATGGAGATGAATTCAGGGGCACTCGACCACTGAGCCACATTCCCAGCCCTATTTTGTATTTTATTTAGAAAAGGTCTCACCAAAAAGTATGGCAATAAGCCCAAAACATAGTTAGAATTTGATAAAGTAAAAATTGATTTTTTTTTCATTATTGGGGATTGAACACAGGGATTCACTCATGCTAAAATAAACTTTCTACCCTTATGCTACATCCCTGGACCTTTTAATTTCTTAAGACAGGGTCTCACTAAGTTGCTTAGGGCCTTACTGAGGCTGTCCTCAAACTTGCTATCCTCCTGCTTCAGCCTCCAGAGTCACAAATATTGCAGGCATACACCATTGCACCCATCTTTTTCCATTTTTTATTTTGAGATAGGGTTTCGCTAAATTGCCCAGGTTGACCTCAATTGTAAGTAGCTGGGATTATGAGGATGTGCCACTACTCCAGGAATTTAATGTAATTTATAAACTTACCTAATAGGGATTTATCTTCTCTGTTCAATGACTGTTGCTCAACAACAACAACAAATTACCATCATTGAAAACTTGCAAGGTTTTCAAAAATTAAACCAATCTAAAAGTTTCAAAGTCAGTATTTTTCCACATTCCTGGACTCTCTACAGGACTTTTTAACAAGAATAAGATCTCTGGAGTCAGGCGCAGTTGCGCACACCTGTAATGCCAGCAACTTGGGAGGCTGAAGCAGTAGGATCATGAGTTCAAAGCCAGCCTCAACAACTTAGCAAGGCACTTAGAAACTCAATGAGATTCTATCTCTAAATAAAATACAAAAATAGGGCTGGGGATGTGGCTCAGTGGTAGAGTGCCCCTGAGTTCAATCTCAGGTACTCCCCCTTACCCCCGGCACACACACACATACACACACACACACACAAAACACAACTGTGGAAGTCCTGACAGGTCATACCTTGGCACACCCCTGTAATCCTAGCACTTTGGGAGGCTGAGATAGGAGAATTGCATGTTCAAAGCCAGCCTCAGCAATGCTGAGGTGCTAAGCAACTCAGTGAGACCCTTTTTCTACATAAAACACAAAATAGGGCTGGGGATGTGGCTCAGTGGTCTAGTAGCCCTGAGTTCAATCCCTGGTACCAAAAAAAAAAAAAAAAATTAAATAAATAAATAGATAAAGTGAAACAAAATTTAAAAAATCCACTTAACAACAAAACTGACTGTATTAGTCTTACATGATTGATTTCTAAGGTTTATCTTGATTGCAAAGAACTGTTAACTAGTTCTAGAAAGAAAATTACATTAATATTTTTCTAGCCAGATGTGGTGGCACACGCCTACAATCCCAGCAGCTTGGGAGGCTGAGGCAGGAGGATCATGGGTTTAAAGCCAGCCTCAGCAATTTATCAAGGTACTAAACAACTTAGTTAGACCCTGACTCAAAATAAAATATAGGGTCCCAGCACTCTGGGAGGTTGAGAAAGGAGAATCATGAGTTCAAAGCCAGCTTCAGCAATGGTGAGGTGCTAAGCAACTCAGAGAGACCCTGTCTCTACATAAAACACAAAATAGATCTGGGGATGTGGCTCAGTGGTCAAGTACCCCTGAGTTCAATTCCCGGTACCAAAAATAAAAATAAAAAATAAAACAAAATGTAGGGGCTGGTGATATAGCTCAGTTGGTAAAGTGCTTGCCTCATATGCACAAGGCCCTGGGTTTGATCCCCAGCACCACAAAAAAATAAATAAATAAAATATAAAAAGAGCTGGGGATGTGGTTCAGTGGTTAAACACCCTGGGTTCAATCTCTAGTACTAAAAAAAAAAAAGTATATATATGTACATACATATACATATATATACATGTTTCTAAGCAGTGGTCTTCAGCACATATATTAACAAGAAAACTTACTTTGTAACATTTTATGGAAGAAAAGAACTGTATCCAGTTGCACAGACTAATCCCTTAAGTAAGCTGTTTGGGGAAAGCTTCTAATAGCTGTTTTTGACTTATGGAAATGTATGTCTCTTTTATCATAAACTATGATCATGTTTTCAAATTTTTATGAAACAGTAAATCCAGTGCTGTCTTCTTCTCTAAAGAAAACCAAACATTTCAAAAAGATACTTGCCTTTGTAGGAGTTCTTCTTGGCTAAAAAAAAGTTGTTCATGGAGCAGATGGCAAAATCCAAGCTGAAATGAAAAGTGACTAGAGTTTGCTGGGCATGGTGGTGCTCGCTGGTGATTCTAGTGACTCGGGTTGAGATAGGAGTATCATAAATTCAAGGCCAGCTTTAACAATTTAGACAGGCCCTAAGAAACTTAGCAAGACCCTGTCTCAAAATAAAAAAATAAAAAACTGGGGGGATGTAGCTCAGTGGTAAAACTCCCTTGAGTTCAATCCTGAGTATCTGCCCCGAAAAATAATCCGGGTTCACAAATTGACTATAACCTAATGTCATCACATTTCTCCTCTAAAAATAAATAAATGATTGCCTTTCTTCAGGAATCAATATGGTAGTAATCACAGTATTGCAAAATGCCTTTGAATTAGATTCCTGGAAACAAAGTAGAAACAAAAGCCCTTACAAAATCAGTTTTCAAGGCTAAACTCCATTTGTTTCCTCAAGGCCAACCAATGCCCTCCATATTTTGAAATAGTTGGCAAATGTCCAGAGCACTGTGACATTATGAGTGAAGCCAATTTTCTTGTGGCTAAACTTATACTTAGATCATGGTTAATATAGAGTAGGGAGTGGAAAGGTTACTTTTTAAGCCGTGGCCTTCACCAATACATATGTAGATTTGTATGAAGAAACTAGAATTTTGCCAGCACAGTAGCGCCCCCCTGTAATCCCAGTGGCTCAGGAGGCTGATGCAGGAAGATCTAGAATTCAAAGCCAGTCTCAGCAACAGCAAGGCACTAAGCAACTCAGTGATACCCTGTCTCTAAATAAAATACAAAAAATAGGGTTGGAGATGTGGCTCAGTGGGCGAGTGCCCCTGAGTTCAATCCCTGGTACCCAGGAAACAAACAAAAAAGAAACTAGGATTTTAAGAAAAATCACTAGTAAAACCACAAAAGGGTTACC
>PVHX01028941.1:0-17491 GCA_004024805.1 Geosciurus inauris
AACCTAGCTAAACCCTGTCTCTTTCAAAATAAACAAAATTAAAAGAGGTGGGGATGTAACTCAGTGGTAAAAAGCCCCCTGGCTTAATTCTCTACCCAAGTGAATCACTTAAAGTGTACAATCCAATGACAGTAGATTCATAATATTGTACAACCATCACCTCTCTCTAGTTCTCAAATATTACATCACTCAGAAAGGAAATCACTTCCCATCAACTGCTCAGCCCCCTCTCATACTTCCCTTCTCCACCCCTGGACAATCTCTAATCTGTTTTCTGTTTTGGGGAATTTACTTAATTTAGATATCTCATATAATTGGAATTTGTAACATTTTATATCTGGTTTCTTTCAGTTAGCATAATGATTTTGAGATTTATCCATTTTGTAGCATGTATCAGTACTTCATTCTTTTATATGGATTGTTTACTGCTGTGTATATAACTAGATCTGATTTTCATGTATTAATCTTGTCTCCTGTGACTTTGCTGAATTCATCTATTATATCTTTTTTTTTTTTTTTTGGTGTGTGTGTGATTTTTTTTTCTGGGAGGGGGGTTCCATATATAAGATCATGTTATCTAATAATAAAGATAATTTTATTTCTTGTTTTTCAATTTTCCTGTTTTTTATTTCTTTGCCTTGCCTAATTGTTCTAGATACGATTTCCAGTACAACACTGAATAGAAGTAAAGAAACTGGGCATTTTCTCTTTATTCCAAGGCTTAGAGGAAAATCTTTCAGTTTTTTTTTTTTGTTACTACTGATTATGATATTAGCCCTGGATTTTCATTAATCCCTTTTATCATGTTGTGGAAGTTTTATTTCTAGTTTGGTGAGTGTTTTTGTTTTCCATCATACAAGAGTGATGGATTTTGTTGAATATGTTTTTCTGCAGCAATGGAGATGACCTTGTATCCACATACTTCTGTTCTTGCATTCCCACTTGGTCATGATGCAGTATATCATGCTGAATTGAGTTTATTTGTATTTTGTTCAGAATTTTTGCATCTATATTCATAAGCATTCTTGGTCTATAGTTTTCTAGTGATGTCTTTATCTGGATTTAGTATTAGAGTAAATCTGGTCTCATAAAATGTAGTTTGAGGGGCTAGAGTTGTAGCTCAGTGGTAGAGTGCTTGCCTAGCATATGAGGCACTGGGTTCGATTCTCAGCACCACATAAAAAATAAATAAAGAAATCATGTCCATCTACAACTAAAAATATTTTTTAAAATGTAGTTTGAGAAGGATTGGTGTTAATTTTTTAAATGTTTGGTAAAACTCACCAATGAAGCCATCTGGCCTTGTGTTTTCCTTGTTGGGAGGTTTTGGTTACTGATTCAAGTCTTTACTTGTTATAAATCTCTTTAGATTATTTCTTCTGAAATCACTGTTTGATAGTTTGTATGTTTCGAGAAATTTATCTATCTCATCGGGTTTCTACTGTGTTGGAGCACAATTGTTCATTATATTTTTTTACTAATCTATTTAATTTCTGTAAGGTCACTAGAAATGTCCTTACTGCCATTTCTTATTTTCGTAATTTGTGTGCTCACTTTTTTTTCTTAGTCATTCTGGCTAAAAGTTTCGTCAACTTTTTTGATCTTTTCAAAGAATCTCAACTTTTGATTTTCTTAATAGTCTTTATTTTTTTCCTTACTCTATTTTATTTTTTATTTATTTTTTAGTTGTAGGTGGACAGAATATCTTTATTTTATTTTTATGGGGGTCTGAGGATCGAACCCAGTGACTCACGCATGCTAGGCGAGCACGCTATCACTGAGCCATAACCCAGCCCCACCTTACTCTATTTTATTTGTCTTTATCATTTCAGGTTTTTTGTTTGTTTTGTTTTGCTAGTTGCTCTTTTTTTTCTAGTTCTTTTTCAGGTTTGTATCTTAAGGATATAAAGTTAAGTTATTGGTTTGAGATCCTTCTACTGCTTTCTTTTCTTTCTTCCTTCCTTCCTTCCTTTCTTTTTTTTTTACCATTCCTTTTCTTTATTTTTGTGGTGCTGGGGTTGGAACCCAGGACCTCACACATGGTAAGCATGTACTCTACCATTGGGCTACACTCTTAGCCCCTTTCTTGTTTATAAATGTAGTTATTTATAGCTATAAATTTCCCTCTAAACACTGTTTTTGCTGTATCCCATTATTTTCAGTAAGTTTTTGTTTCATTCTTTTCAAAATATTTTTAAAATTTCTTTTTTAGTTTCTTTTTTCACCCATTGTCCATTTAATAGTGAGTATGTTGTTTAATATCTATATATATTCAAATTTGCCAATTTTCCTTTTAATACTGATTTCTAGTTTTACTCCATTGTGAAGAACATACTTTAAATAATAATAATATTTTAATTTATTTATATCTGATAAGTGGCCAAATATATGGTCTATCTCAGAGAACGTTCTATGTGTTATTGGATGGAGTATTCTCTATGTTTATTAGAATTAGCTGCTTTAGAGTTTTGTTTTCTTTTCTTCAGTAGAGGAGATTGAACTCACACATGGTAGGCAAGCATTCTACCACTAAGCCACATTCCTAGCCCTTTATAGAGTTTTTCAATCCCTCTATCTCTTTATTAATCTGTCTGGTTGATCTATACATTGTTTAAAATAGGGTATGATGTCTCCAAGTATTATTGTAGGTATGTTTTTTTTGTTGTTGTTGTTGCTTCAATGCTTTTACTTTTTGCTTCCTGTATTTGTTGGGCTCTGTTGTTAGGTGCATACATGTTTTAGGATTTGTTATCTTCTTGGTGACTTTACCTTTCTATGAATTTATGACGTCCTTTGTCTCTCATAATAATTTTTTGTCTTAAGTTCTATTTTGTTTGACATTAATTTAACTCTCCTTTAGTTACTATTTGCATGGAACATTCCTTCACTGTCAATATACAGGTGTCCTGAGATACTGAGTTTCTTATTGGCAGTATATAGTTGGATGATATATTATTGCTCATTCTGCTAGTCTCTGCCTTCTAATTAGAGTTTAATCCATTTCACATTTAAATTAATTACAGTTAAGACTTATTTCCATTATTTTCTATATGACATACACCATCATTTCCTCCAGTAATGCCTTCATTTGTGATTAACTGACCTTTTTATAAGAAACTACTTGGTTCTCTTTTTGTTTTTTCCCTGTATAATATTTTAGCTTTTTCCTTAGTGGTTAACCTGGGGATTACAATTAATACTTTTCTTCATAAGAATCAAGTTTAATTATGCATTTTTAATAGTATACAAAAATTTTGTGGTCCCTCTATCTCTACCCATTCCTAGATACTCCTTCACCTTTCAGTCTTGATATTTTCTTAAATTATTTTCTCAGGTTGTTTTAGCCACAAACACTGAAGATTACTTATTGGAGTTTTAGCCACCTATCATGGCAGACTATGCCTTCAACTTAGGTTATAAGTGATGGAAGCTGTAAACTCAAGCTGTTGTGACTTTCTTCCAACTGTTGAGACCCTCCTGAATTCTGTATTGGGTTATTCTCCAGTACAATCAGATAGTTTGTTTTTGTATTTTATTCATTTATCTGCTGAGAGATTGATCCAAGAGAAGCTTACTTGCCCATAACAGAAGTCAAACTACCAATCGGTAGGATTTAACCAGTGCAATAAAGAAAAAACATCACTAGAAATTCTTTGCACCAAATATCTTTGTAGATGCTATTATTGTTCATTATTTTCTTGTACTTTCCTCAGACTGCATTCATCATGAAAGTTGATTGTGTTGAAGGTTTTGATATTTTACTCAACATGTTTCACCTGAAAAAATTACTTTTCTAATTGTGCTTTAAATGCACAAGTATCTCTTCACTTTTACTATGTGGGAGAATTCTGTTGCCATAATCACTAGAATATAAGTTCCGTTGAGTGAACAATTACTGTCTATTTTATTTTTCTACTATTCAATCCATATTGCTTGAAGTGATGGGTGAATTTATGTGATCAATGTATATTTCAGACAATGAATGTATGGAAAGTTTTGAAGGAGTTACATAAGAGACTATTACACATTTCCCATGGGGCAAGTAATTTCATAGATGAGATAAAATCTAATTTTCAGACGAAAAAATTGTGCATAGTATTTTGTATTTTATATGTTCATTCACTCATTTACTCATTCAAAGAGTATATGATTTTAATAACTCCAGAAATCACAAACATACCCATCAATATTAAAAAAAAGTAGTAAAGATGGAGTAAATGACACTCTCATCTTTCACTTCTTTTGTTCAAAGGAGATACAAAAGGTTTTATTTCTATGAAGCAATGGAGACAATCTTTGCCTTGGAGAAAAGAATAGTCCAGTATTCTGACAATATAACTAAGAGGTACAGTAATTTGGGGAAAACTGTGAAGTAATACCAAAGCTAGAACTTGGAAATTAGAAATTATAATTAATTTCTTTAAGTTAACATGCATGAAAAAATGAGTAACCATAACAAAGTTTAAGAGTTCCTCAAAGCATTTTAAGAAACAATATAGTGTCAATAACAAAACCTGAAGAACATTTTTAAAAGATTAGAGACTAAGAGCATTCAATGATATAGATTCAAAGTTCCAAATAAAATATTATCATAGTCCAGTAAAATATGAAAGGAATAATATATCATAGAAAAACAAGAGTTATTCCAGGAATTCAAGGGTGATTTAATACCATAAAATTTACTAATAAAATTCTTTATGTTAACAATTGTGAAGAAATTTTATGATCTTTTAATAGGTATTACAGAATAATTTGATTAAATGGAAAAACTACTTCTAATTAAAATTTCAATTGTATAGAAAATTATATATAAAAAGAGCCTTCTTACAAATATAATTTACCAAAAATCAACAACAAATATTAAAAATAGTAATGCAGCCAATACATATCAATTACATTAAATTTGGGAAATGGACAGGATGCCAAAAATATTGTCAAAAAGCCAAGCAATCAATGAAATGGATATTCAAATAAAAAAACCCATAATTCAGAAGTAGGGAACAAAGGAACAAAAAAGAGAAGGAATAAATAGAAAAGAAATTTTAAAATGGTAGAAATGAATCCAAATCAACAATTCTATTAAATGCAAGCAGTTTTAAAATGAGAATTTAAAGAAAGAAACAGCCATCCTGGGTTAAAAATGAGAATGAAAATAAATAAGACACAATTATGTGTTATCTATAAAAAACTCTACAAATTTAAATATAGTAATATAGATAGATATATATATTTAAGAGCAAAAAATAGACATGCTGAAAGCCTAGTAAGAAATATATAGATAAGTATATATAAAAAGATATAAAAGGTGTATATTGCATACACTAATCAAAAGAATACTGAAATTATTATATTAATAACAAAAATGTAAATTTTAGATCAAAGAATATTACCCAGGATAACAATTTTATAATGATAAAGGTATAAATTCATCATAGAAGCATTAGCAGTCCTATTTATGCACCTAATAACTGAACTTTAAAATTCATGAAGCAAAAAGTGATAGAACAAAAGAAATTAAAAATTACAATCACAATTATACTTCAGGATTTTAACTCTCCCTTCAGCAATTGAAGTACACAAAGACCAAAAATTATCAATGATATAAAAGAGCTGAAAAACATTCCCAACAAAATTGATCTAATTTATAAACACTCTGCCCAAGAACTGGAAAATATACAATCTTTTCAAGATCTTGCGGAAAATTGACCAGGAAAGACCATATTCTAGAATATTAAATAAACCTTAAGAAATTAAAATGATTGCAATCATACAATATGTGTTCTCTAACAAAATTAGCATGTAACCAATAACAAAAAGATATTTTAAAAACATTAAAAAATTTGGAAATCAAGCAACACACTTCTCAATAAGCCATGTTTCAAAAAGGAAGAAGCAAGCAAAATTAGAAAGTAGTTTTAAGTAAAAAAAAAAATGAAAATAATGCATATCAAAATTGGTGTGGTAGAACTCAAATGGAAATTTCTAATATTATTATATGCTTATTACAGAAAAAATAACTCAAATCCATTTAGACTCTCCAAATTAAAGTCTAAGATAAACAAGGGATAATTAAAGCCAAGGACTAGAAGAAAGGAAATAATAAATATAAAAGCAGAAATTGATGAAATTGAGAAAAAACAATAATAGAAAAAGTTCAATGAAATTAAATGTTTTTTTAAAATCAACAAAATTGATAAACTTGTATATAGATTAATCAAGAAATAAAGGCAGAGGACACAAATGACCAATATCACTGGCCAAAGAAGGAATATCTCTATAGATTTCACAAATATAAGGGAACATTTGCATGTCCACACATTTGCAAGGAATTTTGGGATCCTTAGATATGAAACCACAAAATTTTTGAACTGTGCACCAAGCCAAGAATTTAGCGGAAAAGCTGTGCTACTGAGGAAATTAAAAAGAGAATAAATGTTCCAAATTCCCGAATTTGAGTCAGCCATTTTCTGGGCATAGGATTGGCCTACTTTCCACCCATTAAAGAGTGCCAAAGCCAGGGTAGTTGACTAGAAACTTAATCCAGATTTGAAGGCACAGCAGAAAAATACTTTTTAGAACCCGAGTCTTTGGAAATGGCCTTGTTAACAGATTGTCTGCATTTTTCTTTATCTTTTCACTCCTGCCCCCGTGTTTTTGAGAGCTAGTCCTTACTCTTGCTATTTCCTATGACCTTGCCCTTGGTAGGTTTCCCTGAATCTGATTGGATTCTGCATCTAACACGAATTACATCTCCTAAGTATTTGGGGGACATACCACTAACTTTTGCCCTTGTAATTGTATCCACCACCCTTTCTACCCAATTTAGAATTATTGGGTCCTCTTGGGACTACTGCTCCCAAATAGCACACTTGAGGCTCCTTTTATTTCCTATTTCTACTTTTCAGTCTATAAACTTTGTTTCTGTCTACAAGTAGGAATTTGATTTTCTCTCCTTGTAGCTATTCTGCCTCTGGCCACCCTAAATTTGTGTCCCCAATTCCTAATCTCCCAAGAGTGATATAGTGCAGAGAATAGGAGGCACAGCTCTGGAGGCATTCCTTGTATGCCTAGAGGTAACTGACAGCTCTGCTCTCCCTTTGGCCAGCTAATATGGTTCAGTGCAGACCTGCTGGCCTCAAGTTTACAGATTCACACACACAATCATTGCTTCTTATGATCTAAAGTCATAATACTCGGTGCTATACCCTCTATTAAAATACATGTATCAGAGTGCTTCTCTACTGATGTAGCTTGGCATCACTGTATCCTTGACTGGTAGATTTTATGGCTCTTCAGTGAAGCAGAGTGATGTTTCTGGTATCTGTCACGACGAAGTGGGCCAGGAGATGGGACATCCTACATATGCAACCAGCTGGCCCCCTCTTAGTATGAAATAGGGATTTCCTGGCAGCACTATGCAGGATGTTCAACCTCCTGGCCCATGGGAAGATCAACTGCCACACCATGAAGTTGCTGTTTCTGTTGAATTACTTGCTGTTGATGGATATTTTTCTGTGTGACTGGCGTTGCAAAGACTTCTTAAGACCTTGTCTTCTGTTCCTGGTGAACTGGTTGTAATTTACTAATAGCCTATGTGATCTAGAATCCTGGTAACTAATAAGCCACCTCTTCCTCAGATTTAAACCCAGTACCTCAAAACTATCATTTCTCACCAATCTAAGTAAAAGGAGAAAATCCTCTGGACAGTTGCAGGTGCCAAGATATTTCATGGGTTATGCTCTCCAGCTTCACTCCCAATTTGGGCACCTGGAATGCTTGCCTCTCTAAATAATACACACGGAGGTGTCTTATATGACAGCAGAGGCATTTCTATTGCCGGAAGACTCTAGATGGGCTGTACACACTTTTTTGTCAAGTCTATCCCAGTTGAAACAAGTCATCTCACACACACAATAAGTTAGTTGCCAAAAATGCAGTCCTAGAGGCATCATCCTGAGATCTGAGGTTCTATGGTTATGCAGTGCGACCGCCACATTCTGAAATAGACTCAGATAGGGACAGATTTTACCAGCCCTGTTCTTTCAGCTAAGCAAATTCTGCCTTATGTAATTACTTCGTAACCCTGAGAACTTTTCTACCTGCAAAACTTTGTGAATCTACAGTTCCACTTGGAACTGATTTACAAATATCTTTTAAAAAACACCTTGGGTTTGCTCCTCTAACATTGTCCCAACATCCTAAAACTTTCCACGTGATTTCTGATTAGGCTAGTTCCTTTCAAGCTGACCTGAAACTTTTTCCTATGGGCATGTGGCAAAGAGTTCAAATTCCCTGTTAATACTTTCTTTAGAGTTGAATGGAAGACTCAACAATTTTACACTCTCTGGGTCATTAAAAGCCTTTAGTTAATTTTCAGAGTCCTGAAAAGGTTGGTTTTCACAATCTTTGTAAATTGCCTTGTTGTGTTGTGTACATATGTTGCTGGGGATTGAACCCAGGGCCTCACTCATGCTAGACAGGTGGTCTACCGCTTAGCTATAGTCTCAGCCCTCTTGTTGCTTTTATTGGGGACAGAATTTTTGGAAGTCCTTCGTCTGTCATTTTTGCTGATGTATCCTAATGTTCTGTAATCTAAGAGTTTAGAAACTACATTTGTAGAAATTCTGCACACTAGAATCATATTACTAATACAGAGAATAGAGATGATTTTGAAAACAAATATGAAGGAAAATTTGAAAATATCATATGTATGAGATTTTAAGAAGAGTGTCCAGCACTTTTACATACTGTTACTTTAGTAACAGGAAAACTGCAAAAGGAACTGTTTTAGTTGTGATCTGGGAGTAAGAGAAAGGATCAAGGAAAAACGTGTACCTAATTGCCACAAGTAGTGTCATCTCTTTCTAGACATCAGGAAAATGTCTCTTTGGCCCTTCTAAATAGGATACATTGGTTTTGAAAGGAGACATCATCAAAACTTATGGTCAAATAGACTGAAATAAGACAGTGCAGACAAAGAGAAACAAATGAAAGATACACAGAAAAGACAACTCTCGGTTGATATTCTTTGAAAAACCTGATAGGTTGGTTAAAACTTAATTTTAGCAGGGGAAAGATGCCTATGAAGTAGAATACTATTTATTACATGAGATTATATGTACATTATATATGCTAGATATTATAATGGTATATATGTTCTGTGGAACTTGATAGATGGGCACGGATTTTCTTAAATTATCAACTAAAGTTGATAATTTGAACAGCACATGGCTCAAGTATGGATTAGGATGATTTATAGTTCATTAATATTTTGTCATTCCATTTATAACTTGGCAAGATTATATATGTTAATTACTAATATTTCTTAGTAGCACTCAAGTCACATTTTGACTTCCTACATATTCATCTCATAAAGCGACCTGCCATCTTATAAATTTTTGTTGGGGGGTTACCAGAGATTGAGCTCAGGGGCACTCCAACCACTGAGCCACATCCCCAGCCCTATTTTGTATTTTATGTAGAGACAGGGTCTCACTGATTTGCTTAGCCTCTCTCTAAGTTGCTGGTTTTGAACTGGTGATCCTCCTGCCTCAGCCTCATGAGCTGCTGAGATTACAGGCGTTCGCCACAGCGCCCAGTTTATAAATTCTTAATACTGCCTAGGTACATACTAAGCATAGTTTTAGGTTCCAGGACTTCACAGGAAAAGTTCCTATGATGATTACAAGTTTTACGAAAATAAATCTATAGGATTTCTTTAGATCGTATTGCTTAGCTTTTAGGGAACAACAATATTAATGATGGTTTACAAGTATTCTTACACAGATATTTCTTCAGTCTATCAAGAAAAAGTTTGAGTAAAGAGGTCATAATATGCCATAAAGAATTAGGATACTCTGACAACTGATATTATTCAAATTTCATCTCTACTACAATTTGAAAAGTACTCCAATCTCATCTCTAGCCATTTTCCCTTTTCATCGTTTATATTTTGTCATTTTTACCCATAATGACACTTGTAAAAATATCTCTTTGATATTTTGTCCCCCAGGCAAATTCCTACCAGTGATTAAAGACCCAGCTGAGACAGTATTTCATCTGGGAAACCATTTCTAAAACTCCATATATAAAGTTAATCACTCATTCCTATGTATTTCCATAGTACTCTGCATATCTGTGTCCTATAATTTTATGTTTATATTTCCTAGTAGAGAGTAAAGTTTTTGAGGTTACATCCTGCCCTCCTCCTATGTAATGTTTCCTACTGGACTGTTAATACCATAGATATCAGTATTTACATGCTGTAATGATGCCACAATTCATTTCATTATTGACATCTTCAGCCCCGCCCAGACTCTCAACCAATGAGAGACAGACCTAGTAGTATATTGCCAACTCCTGACAACCAACTGTCTTTCTGTGGCTAGGCTATTTGGTAGCTTTTTTTACCACATTAGTTCTCGGTTGCCTTGCTCTTCTAGCCTCCTTGCTTCAAAAAGAGATCTTTGGCTGACTAGAGTCAATTTGTTGTTCTGCTTGGAAGCAGAGTATCTACTTTTGACTTTCCATGTCTTATCTCAGTTCCAGATTCCTCTGCATTCAAATTTTCACCTGGGTTACAACTTCTCTCAAGACTGAGTGTCAACAATATTGAAAATACGTGATGTGACATCACAGCCAGCTCCCTTGGACTGTCCAGATACTCCAAGTTTCAACTTTAGACTTTTGCCTTAGACTGGTGAATTTGGACTCAATCTGCTGAACTAGACTCCTAGATGGGGATAGGATTTTTTGCTCCTCTATTTTATCCTACTCTGGAAGAAATTTATGAAGGTATTAATGGACCACCTCCATAAAGATTTCGTTGAGTATTTCCAAATCCTTATTTCCTGAGCTTGTTTCTGACAGTATTTAATCACGAAGGGCGAAGTTTCAAAAGTTTACATGCATTAATAAAGGAGATTGTGAAATACATTTTGTGTGTATATAAATGTTTTTTTTTTTTTTGCTAGATTTTCATCTCTGAGGTGGTGATGTGACTTTCTATGAGTACAAAGAAGTCAATTAGGTGAAGCTCCATTTTGACTTTATAAGTCTATAATGTGTTTTTTATCACTAATTAATCATAAACTTAAATGATTAAGGATCTCTTGTCTATCTGATGAACATATGCAAATACTTGTTAAACTATTTGATATTTTTATTTTTACTTACAAAATATCAACTATTAACCATCATTATTCAATTTGTAAATTGGTATTACTCAGGGAAAGACTGAAAATTAGGATCAGCTAGTTCAGTTCACTGCCAGGTCACTGGGGTTGAACAAGACAGCCTTCCCATCATTTTCTTTAAACGTATTCTGACTCTGAGATACTAGAGAGGGTCTTCATAGGATACAGCCTAGTTTCTATAATGTAGATTTACTGAATGTATAAATCAGGTATGGAGTGGGGAAACAAAACTGTGATAACCAAGAAAGGAGCCACAGAATTCTGGCTGGCTACCACTCTAGATGATGCTTTATTTCTACTGAAAAATAAATTAGGTATGTAAAAACGCATTCACAGAATAGCAAGGGAGCAGCTGGGCATGGTAGTGCACATCTGTAATCCCAGCAGCTCAGGAGGCTAAGGCAGGAGGATCACAAGTTCCAAGCCAGCCTCAGCAAATTAATGAGGCCCTAAGCAACTCCATGAGACCATGTCTGTGAATAAAATACAAAAAAGGGCTAGGGATGTGTCTCAGTGGTTAAGCACTCCTGAGTTCAATCCCTAGTATAAAAAAAAAAAAAAAAAAAGCAGGGGAGCAGGAAAGAAGCTTGTGGGATGAAAAAACATGTCTCAAGTTTTGTGTCTGTGTGGTGCAGTAGAAAAAAGAGGACACTAAGAAGAAATGGTTGTTTTACCAAGAGAAACCTTGAAGGTTGAGAGAATGAGCTGGTATTTGTTAATAGATGACTAATGAAAGCACATGCCGGGTACAGGTAGTAACTAATCAGAAAATAACAAAGTTTCCTATGAAGAAGCTTCAAGTAATATCACTCCTCTCATCTTCTATTTTAACTATGAATTTAGAGAAATACTGATATAACATTTAGTTTTGATAAGCAAACTGAAGATTTAATATGCTAATATGTTTCTCAATGAATTAAACCTTTGTTATGAGTGCTTGTAATGGGGAAATATTACCATGACCCTTGTCTTTTCCATATAGCAGATATTGCCAGGAATAATGGAGGGAGAAATGCCAGGTAAAGATAACAGGAAATACATAAGAGTTTCCCTGATAAAAGTGTCCTGTAAGTATATTTGACATCTGTATGCTCTTTGAACATTATATCATACTACTATCACCATAAAGATCTTTTTGTTATCCAAAAACTTAATGTGTCACAGCATTCTATAAACATTAATGTGTTAACTTTCTAGAACACATATGGGAAGGCATCTGGGGAAAATTATGAAAAGACAAAACTGGTCTTTGGGTACTTTACTTTTAAATCTTTCTCTCATTACTAATATCTACATTTTAGTACAGCATTTTGAATTAAAATCAAATTTCTGTTATTTGCAATTGTAAGGATGACAGGTTACAGGGAGACATTTTGGTTGGCCATGGGAAGGCAAGGTAACTTTAGCGGTGTCACTCAGATCATATCTGCTCAGAGGCCTACTTTGAACTTTAGGAATACCAATAATGGATCAATTTTGGCACTATAGCTTCCAAAAACAGGCTTAGCCATTCTACCTAAGAACACCTACATAAGAATTTTATTAGTCTTATTATGCCATATTTTGTCCACTTTATTGACTCATAGTTTATGTAATAGTTAAGGTTTGAATCTGAAGTGTCCCCCAAAGGCTACATGCAAAAGACTTGATCCCCAGCCTGTGGCACTATTGGTAGATGGTTCAACCTTTGGGAGGTGGGACCTAGTTGGAGGAAGTGCGTCATTGCGGGTGTGCCCTTGAAGAATATATTGTGCCCCCAGCCCCTTCCTTTCTGTTCTCACCTTACCTTGAGCTGAGTAGCTTTGCTCCACCACATGCTCCCCACCATAATGTTGTGCCTCACCACTGGCCTAACACCAGTCAATTATAGACTGAATCATGAACCAAAATAAGTCTTTCCTTCTTTTAAGTTGATTTCCATCAGGTATTTTGTCACAGCAACAGAAAGCCGACTAACGCTAATATATAATTAAAAATATTTATGTAAGTTTGTTTTACAAATCAGAAACCATATGTTTTAGCTGGATAATCACTATCATTTAATCACTTTATGGTGAGGCATAAGAATTTTTCCTAAATTTTTTTGATGGGATGAAATTTTTGCTTTCACATTGAAGTTGAGGACTGGAAATGACAAAAGAAAAGAGGGTGGACACAGACACAGGATTGCAATAATGGATCAATTGTGGCACTATAGCATAAGCAAGGGCCTCAGTCCAACAAACTTTAGCCAATTAGTGAAGCTGTATTCTATATCTACAGCTGGAGAAACAGATTAATTGTATGCCAAAGTTTGAGAACCAGACAAGCAGGAACCAAAAGAGAAACAGATTTTTAAAATGGCTATGGAGCTGGGAGTGGTGGCTCATGCCTGTAATCCAAGTGACTCTGGGGCCTGAGGCAGGAGGATCATGAGTTCAAAGCCAGCCTCAGCAAGGTCCTAAGAAACTTAGCGAGACCCTGTCTCTAAATAAAAAAATAAAAATAAAAAGGGCTAGGGATGTGGCTTAGTACTTAAGTACCCCGGGGTTTAATCCCTGGTACCAAAAAATAATTAATGAATTAAAATTCAAAACTAAAAAAAGATCAAAATGGCTATGAAATAAAATTGAACAATCATGATATCCCATGGGACACACTAAGATAAATATAACAGGAAAAAATCTCATTTAATCCATTTGGATTTATGGTGAATCCCAGTTTCAGCACTGCCTGGTTCCTTTAGATTAAATAATTCAGTACATTCCTCTCAACCTTCATATCTTGTTCCCTGGATACTGATCAACTTCATTTGTCTTTGCCATGCTTTTTCATAAACAGATAAACTTTCTTTTTGGATTAAAATCTGAAGTTAAAGGGCTAAAAGCATGAAAAAAAGCTTGTGGCCTGGATTTCAGATTTGAGTGTCATCAGCAGATGGTAGCAGCAAATATGAAAGTAGATGGATTGCCTCGGGAAAGAAAGGAGGGAAAGGATACGCCAGAACAAGCATTCTGATAGCTTTTTGAATTACGTTCTGTCTGAAATTTATGGCCACAAGTCCCTGGAAATACCAACTGAAGGCATTAAAGGCACCACTTGCACAGGACACTGTGAGGCGGAAGACAAAATTACTTGCCACTTCAGATCACTGAAAAGTGATTTCATAGTGTTCTAGCGTAGGCAATCATTTGAAAAGTCAAAAACTTTCTACTTTTCTCCTAAAAAGAAGGCAATATAAGTTTGCTCCAGCATCCATACACTAAAGCTGTAGGGCTTTCCATTTGTACTTTATTCTTTTTGATCACTTTGAAATTTCTTGGCTTTTGAAACTTTTGCAAAGACAGGAAGTAGTCGTATGCAATGTTAATACTACATTATTTTGAAAGGAATGATTTCTTAATGATTTTTGTTCTTTTTATTTCAACAACCTTATGGAAATTGAAGTATATTAATATTATTCTGGCTACCACAGCTGGCCAGACTATGATCTTGATGGAGAAATTAACATACTGAAAATAAAGTTAAAAGTTTTATGTCCTTTGAAATTCACTAGTTTCAACTTTGAGCTTCAAGAAAATGTCATTTGAAGCCAGGCACGGTGGCACATGCCTGTAATCCCAGCAGCACTGGAGGCTGAGGCAGGAGGATCACGAATTCAAAGCCAACCTCAGCAACTTAGTGAGACCTAGAGCAACTTAGTGAGACCCTGTCTCTAAATAAAATATAAAAGAGGGTTGGGATGTGACTCAGTAAGAAAGTACCTCTAGGATTAATCCCTAGTGCCAACCCCCCCACCAAAAAAAAAATGAAAGAAAGAAAATGTCATTTGAGTTTGCTAATGTCTCAGTAAGATCCTCTCTGACCACTAATCTTTAGCCATCCCTCCATTGTCTTACCTCACATGACACTTATTGTACATTTGTCATTTGATCTAGACTACTCTACATTGTGTTTTCTGCTTTTTAAACATCTCTTTCTGTACACATCCAGGGTAAGAATCATGTCTTATAACAAACACTCTGTCACTTGTGTCTGATACCTAAATGTGTATGTGTGTACACACACACACACACACACACACCCCTATATGCATGCCTGGCACCATGGACTACTTGACATCATATGAATGTCTTTATCAAAATATTTCATTTGGTAGTTACCTACTTAATTCAAACAAAATGGTTCCTAATTTTTAGGAGTCAAGGATTTAGAAATATAAAGTAGAAATGTAAGGTAGAGAAATTTTTTTCTTTTTTTGGTGCTAAGGTTTATACATTGTCTTTGCCATGACCAATAACAGCATAATATGATTCAGTAGTGGGTTTTTTTTTTTTTTGGTACTGGAGATTGAACTCAGGGGCACTCGACCACTGAGCCACATCCCCAGCCCAATTTTGTGTTTTATGTAGAGACAGGGTCTCACTGAGTTGCTTAGCACCTTGCCCTTGCTGAGGCTGGCTTTGAACTCGCGATTCTCCTGTCTCAGCCTCCCTAAGTGCTGGGATTACAGGCTTGTGCCACCACATCCGGCTCAGTAGTGTTTCTATGTGATAACTGACATCATAACATATCTGAAAAGATATAGAAAAGATGGGTTTTCACTTAATTGACTCTAAAGAACATGAGCATTATTTGATATTTCTCTTTGTGTAGGCAACAATTTACTGGCCTGAAACATCAATCAAATCCCTTAAGTCATTCTTCTGCTCACATTCTCATTTAAAGAATAATCACATGCAGCTGAAAGCTTTAGACACTGAAGTCCTATGCCTAAATATACACATGCTATGGAAAGTCAAGAATTAGATGTTTTCTGACATTTAAAACCCAAACACTGTAAATTTGTCAGATTTGTCAGTTTCTGGCAGAACCAAGGTCACCTTTGTTTGGGAAGTCCTAAGTGCCTTGTGCTCTTTTAATTTTAAAAGTCGAGTTCAGTGGTTAGACCATGGATATGGACTTCACTCTTGGCTCAGTATTTAGCTCTGTCATTCATCAGTTCATCTCACTGAGCCTTAGTTTCCAAATCCATAAAACAAGGGAATTGAACAATTTGAATTTTAAGTTCTCTTCTAGTTCTCAGACCTAACTTATAAACTCAGTTACCTTCTCAATCATCTGAGGAATATAGAGATGTCCAAGTCATTCTTACAGTCTCAATGAAATTATGTTAACAGGCAATATTTATATTAATATTATTAATCTGCAGCAAGATTTATACTCAGACCTCTTTGAAACCACATGAAGAAAGCAAATATTCTTAACAGAATTTGGCTAAGGATTTCAAATAAGTAATTTCCAAAGAAATTTTACTACATGTACACCATAACATCTGATATATGACAAGTACAAATCTAATTTTATTATTTTGTCCCGGAAACATGTTGTCCCTGTTCTCCAATTGCTGATGGTTCAGCCTTCCTATCCCAACAATCATATTTTTTTAATTTTTACTGTTCTGTTCTGTTTCTATTTATGAGAACAAACCTCATTGCAGTCTGACTAGGGGTATTTCACTCACACACTGTGTGCCTTGGCAAAATTGTCTTTAACTTGATTAAATACTTATTGCCAACTTCCCAAATGAGAACATTTATGAAACAATGTGCTCTTTCAAAGCCACTAGCCCTATTTAACCCTGATTGCATAATAATGGATTTAATTCTTCAATTAATTTAAGGCCAAGAAGTAAAACCTGAGGTTACTTTTGTTCTCAGGGATGTTTAATTTATGTATTCTATAGCTTATTTTAGAAACTTAAGACATAGTACCGCCCAATTAGCTAAACTTTTTTGCCATATTTTTATTGAAATATAATTACATATAATGGTGGGATTTGTTGTTACATCTTTGAACATGCACAGGATATAATGATATAATTTTGTAACAGTGGTCTCTTCACCTTCTGAATATAACCTTCATTGCTCTAAGGTTTATTTTTTAGAAATGTTTTTTTTCCTCTATTTTCCCCTCTCCCTAACAAGATTAGGGAGACATGTTATCTTTTCTTTTCCTAGTTAATGGCCCTTGAGCACACCCACTATGAGAAGGAGATGCCTGCTGAGGATCTGGGAAGTGAATACCTCCCAAATTGACAAGTGAATCTTTTTTTCAAATTTTTTTATTTTTTGGTACTGGGGATTGAACTCAGGGGTACTCGACCACTGAGCCACATCCCCAGCCCTATTTTGTGTTTTATGTAGAGACAGGGTCTCACTGAGTTGCTTAGCACCTCGCTGTTGCTGAGGCTGGCTTTGAACTCGCGATTCTCCTGTCTCAGCCTCCCTAAGTGCTGGGATTACAGGCTTGAGCCA
>PVHX01028942.1:0-17494 GCA_004024805.1 Geosciurus inauris
GCATGCAGCTTCTGCAGATGGCATCGCCTGCTCCCTGATGCAGGACCCGAGGGGGCTCATCCAGCAGAAGGTGAGGCGGGTGGGGAGACCTGCAGTCTGACCCTTGCCCTGCCAGCCACCAGTTGGGCCTCATATGCTGGGTGGCTGGGCAGTGCTCCCTGCTGGTCCCCATAGCATGTCCCTGCCACCTCCAGGTCTGGGGCGCTGAGGTCTCCCCACTGTAGTGACCCCTCAGAGGCTCATCTCTTTTGCCCCCATAACCCTGCCCACCCTCTTATTTCTGTTCCTTTCCCTCCCTCGCCCTCCTTTGAGTGTCACCCATTTCCTTTCTTGATTGACAGATGAGAAGACCAGCCAGTGCTCAGCCCCCAAAGCCATGGTGACCCCTCTTCCCTCCTCTGCCCCGTCTCCAAACCCCTGCTCACGCTCCCCCCGCTGTCCTGCACCCGATCTGCTTCCCAGCCAGGCTGGGTGCTGGGTGGCAAGAACACGGACGCTGCCAAGGTCCCCCTTCCCCGTGGCTCCCGCACTGTGGCTCTGGGACTGTTAAAGGGGAAATTAACGAGGGAGCCGAGGTGGGGGGCGGGGAGGGCGCGGCCTGGGGCACCACAACGGCCCCTCTGGGCCATCGAGGCCCATGGACCGCCCTCCATCAGAGCCCGGATGGGGCCGGGGTGGCGGAGAGGGGCGGTTCTGCGACAACAGACTGCCACGCTCCAGCTCCCCCAATTCCCCTGCACCTCTCTGCGTGCCCGGCTCGCGGATGGGAAGGCTCCCTGCTCCTGGCGCCCGTTCAAGCTGCCTGGTGAACTAAATTGATTTTTTATCGTTGCTCTGGAGCGAGCTTAATGAATCTGTTAGTGACGGCTGCCTGCCCAGACGCCTCTCGGTGCCTGCGCCACCAGAACGACTCTTGTGAGAAGGAGGGGGCGTTATTTAAGGCTCTGCCTGCGCCCCCTGAGAGCAGCTGGGGATCAGCTGGGCCAGGGCCCCTCTTGCCGGCACAGCTCTTGCTGGTGTGGGGCTGGAATGTGGGCCAGGAAATGGAAAGCGGATGCTGGAATGAAGAGCTTTCATTTAGTGTGTCTGTTTTGGGAAACCGCTGGTCCCTCTCTCCATCTACCTGTCTGTCCGACCATCCGTCCACATATCCATATTTCACTCAATCACCTGTTTATTTACCTATCAATCCAGCACCAATCCACCCACCCATCCATCTATCCACCCATTTGTCCTTCCTCACACCCATTCTTTCCATGCCTTCATCCATCTGTCCATCTGCCCGTCCATCTATCCATCTTTCCATCCATCTACCCATGTAGCCGCATCCATCCATCTCTTTGTTTTATTTACTTATTCATTGACTTGATCTTACACACAACTCATTACAAAACCCAGCATCCTTACTGTGGTCCCCAGGGCCCCACGTAGCTGCCCCCCATCTCTCCCCGATTCCTATCATCTTGATATTACAGCTCCTTACAGAGGCCCCAGGTCCTTTGCAGCTACGATCACCTCTGCCAGAGGTGCTTTCCCCCTACTCCGTGGCCTGCTCCCTTCCTTCACTAGGTCTGTGTTCAAATGTCACTACCTCCAAATACCTTCTCTGACCACTTTTGATGCAAGTTAGCAAGAGTCACTCTTTATTCTTCCCCTCGACCTTTTTAAATTTTTTTCCGGAGGGACTCCTGTCCTCTGACGTCATCAGTTGCCTGTCGTCAGTTGTCTTCTATTAGAATGGAGCTCCAGCAAGTCCAGGGTTGCTCTAGGTTCATTCATTTCTATCCTGAGACCCTAGAGCCATTTGATTTATTCAGTGAACATTTACTTACATAATGCAACATTCTGTCACTTTCTCCACATGGTATCAGATGCAGTCCCCTTCAAAGGACACTTGGTCCCTGGAAACTCAGGATGGGTGAGAGGGAGACCTGAGCCTCCTAGGTGACTGTACATCTCTATCCAAGCTGAGAGGCGGTTGCCCGGGGTGTGGAATCACAGAAGGTGTTTGAGCTGAGTTTCAGTTGGTCCCACCAAGACATTCAGCCTGGCCACACCATCCATGTGGATGCAGGTTGAAGCTGTGGCCTGTTTGTTCAACCCCTTGCTATCCACAGCATGGCTTCCAGCTCCCCCCACCCCAGAGCCCCTTCTGGTCCCCACAGCTTCCCTGACATAGAGAGAGACAGGGCATGAGTGCTATTTGCTTCTCTGAGTGGAGCCTGGGCCTGGATCAGTTCATACTATCTCTGGGCTCATTCCCCTATCTTCTTCCTATCTCTCATCCAAGTTGCTTTGCCTTGGGAAGAGGTGCACATAAGCCAAGGGCTCTTCGTGTTCTTTGTTAAGTCTCTAAGTCCCTGAAAATATAGTACTAAATGCTTTGAAGGGGGAAAGAGGAAGATCATGTGTTTGGGGGCAATAGAGATGCAGGATGAGTACATCAAGACCAATCAGGGATGCAGGATGAGTACATCAAGACCAATCAGAGATGCAGGATGAGTACAGCAAGACTAACCAGGGATGCAGGATGAGTACATCAAAACCAACCAAGGATACAGGATGAGTACATCAAGACCAAAATTAGGTTGAAGCTGAACTGTGGGGAAGGTACCTGAGTAACTTGGAGAGGAGACCAGACCTTACAAGGGACAATTGGGTTCTCAGGTACAGGGCTCCCTGAGACCCCCCTTCCCCAAGATCCTCACACCTGCAGCTTGAATACAACCGATGAAGGCTGTTGCAGATGGTATTTCCTAGATGATCCAACCCTGTATGCTCTTGAAAATCTTTATCATATGCCATCGATAAGTAAGGTCTATTCTCCCTTCCCTCAACCTGGGATGGCTTGTTGTCACTCTGAGGAATAAAGTACATCGTCAGTGATACTCTGTGACTTCTGGGGCTAGGTCACACAAAGCTGCAACTTCCACCTGGCTCAGCTGTGAAATGAGCCACCATGTTGGAAGGAAGCCCAAGCTTGATGAAGAAGACATAAGCGGACAGTCCTGGATGGTAGCCCCAGCTTCTCACTCACCCCAACTGGCAAAGAAACAAGGGAGTGAGATCTCAGATGACTCCAACTTCCAGTCTTTAGGACTTCCTAGACATCAAGGAACAGGGACACACCATGCCTACAGCGGCCTGGCTAAACTGACCTCCAGAATGTACAAGCATAATAAATGGCTGTGATTGCTTTAATGAGTTTTAGAGTCATTTTTTACACAGCCAGAATAACTAGCATAATAGCTAGACATAAAATAGTACTCCTGGGATGTCAGGCACTGGGCTAAACATTTTACCAACACTCATCCGTGGAATCTTCAAAACGTATCCTAGAAGTCCTGTGAATATCTTCATTTTACAAGTGAGGAACTAAGGCACAGAGAGGAGAAGTAACCTGCCCAAGGCCACACAGTAAATGGCAGGAGTAATATTTGCACTCAGGCAGGCTTGCTCAAGAGCTCACACTCTTACCCATCCTGATGGTAAGTGGTGGGAACGTGCAGTTGGTCATTGATGTCTGTTATGGTTTAGATATGAGGGGTCCTCCCAAAGCTCCTGTGTGAGTCAATGCAAGAATGCTCAGGGGCGAAATGATTAGATTGTGAGAACTTTAACCTCATTAATGGGTTAATCCACTGATATGGATTAACTGGGTGGTGACTGTAGGCAGGGTGTGGTTGGAGGCAGTTGGTCACTGAGGGAGTGCCTCTGGGATTCACCCTTTCTCCCTGGTGAGAGAGCTCTCTGTCTTCTTCCCAGCTACCTAGTTGTGAGCTGCTTTCCTTGGCCACACCCTTCCACCATGATGGTCTGCCTCAGCCTGGGCCCAGAGCTATGCAGTCAGTGAACCACACACTGAACCTCTGAAATGGTGAACCAAAACAAACTTTTGCTCCTCTAAATTGTTCTTGTCAGATCTTTTGGTCACAGACACACACATACACACACACACACAAAGTGACTAAAACAGTGTCCCAGCTCAAAATTTTCAAATATGTGAAAATTTGGGGTCTTTCTATTCCTTGTGATCAAAACAGGATTTTTCCCCCCAAATATATAGGATGGGGCTTCACTCTAGAGTTCAAATTGAGACATTGTGATAGATAGATAGATAGATAGATAGATAGAGGCAAGGGGATGAATGGATAGATAAATGTGGATGGATGGATAAATGGACAGATGGATAAATGGATAGATGGTGAATGGATAGAGAGATGGATGGACAGATGGCTGGATGGATGGCTGGATGGATGGAAGGAAAGATGTGGATGGACAGATGTATGAATGGATAGATAGGTGGATAGATAGATAGAGGTGGATGATGGATGGATGGATGGAAGGATGGATGGATGGATGGATGGATGGACAGATGAATGGATGAATGGATTGATGGATAGAGAAATGTGGATGGACAGATGTATGAATGGATGGGTGGATAGACAGAAGTGGATGGATGGATGGGTGGATGGGTGGATGGATGGATGGGTGGATGGACAGAAGGACAGATGTACGAATGGATGGATGGATAGATGGACAGATAGGTAGATACACAGACAGTGTTTTTGGAATGTTAGAGTGGTGGCCAGATGTGCACCTGGTACAGGTGGGGTCCCAGCTCCCTGTTTCCCCAACCCTTTCAAAGCCTCGGGTTCCTCATCTGTACATGGGCGTGATCCTGCCCATCTCCAGGAATGTGATGGAGATTCATTAAGGTAACACTTGTAAAGCGCCCACACGGTCCCAGCCCCGTCAACACCGGGCCTGCCCTCAGCTCTATCCTCTTGTCCCTACCCTTTCCTCCTCTTCCCTCAGCCTCCTCGTCCCTCACTGGCCTGTGGCTCCCCAGAGCTGTCCCAACCAGCAGGGATCCCCACCTCTGCTGCCCCAGAGCTGGGGGTCAGGGGAGTGTGTCTCTCTCCTGCTGCTGTTGCCACGTTAGCTGGCAGCCTCCGGAGCTGGGCACAGCTGCCAGGCCGGCACGCCTCCTTCCTCCCAGCTGCGGGGATGCGACCTTGTCGATCAGGAGGCCCCAGGAAGCCTGCTGAGTCTGCTCCCAGCTTGGTAGGTGACATAAATATTTTCCAACACGCAGGCAACACTCTGATTCGTGCCGTCCCCTGAGTGCTGAGCTCCACGCTTGGGGCTGCAGAGACAGAAAGAAAGAAAAAAAATCCTTCTGCCAGTGAAGGCTGGTTCTCTCCTCTAGGGAAGAGTTTAACTCTTGCTGTCCAGAAGCGCCTCGCATACACCAGCTTCCAACCCAAACTGCAGGCCTCCAGCAGGATTTTGGAAGATGTATATGGTGACCAGGAGAGGCCCTGGCCCCTGCCCTCGTGGAGCCACCCACCCACCCAGGGCAACATCTCAAATTTAAATGCGTGCCGGAACCACCCGAGGTGATAGCGGTCTAGTGATGAGAATCCCAACAATGTTTTAAGAGTCCTTGTCCCTTAGAAACTCTTCAAGGATGCAATGACACACAGTCTAGATTTGCTCCAAAATAATACGAGAGACAGAAAAGGATGGAAATAAGGATCTAGATGAAATAAGATGGGTCCTGAGTGAATGGCTGCAGAAGCCAGGCCCTGGGTGCTTGGCAGTTCTGTATACCCATGGAGCTCAAACTTGAGCAGACAGAAGGATCCCCTGGAAAGCTGATAAATGTGGATTTCTGCTTCCTGCCAACAAATCAGAGACGTAGGTGTGGGGCCAGGGCGGATGTTGTAGGTCTAACAAACTCCTGGAGGCCCCGCTGGAGCAGCTACTAGTCCAAAGTTGGACAGAACTGGTTTGTGCTGGTTTTATTTTTGGTTCATTTGAAAATATCCACAATCAAAAGATAAAACAATGTTTTATTATTTGGGAGAATGGTACAGGGGATTGAACTCAGGGGCACTCGACCACTGAGCCACATCCCCAGCCCTATTTTGTGTTTTATGTAGAGACAGGGTCTCACTGAGTTGCTTAGGGCCTCGCCATTGCTGAGGCTGGCTTTGAACTCGCCATCCTCCTATCTCAGCCTCTCGATCCCCCGGGATTACAGGTGGGCTCCACTATGCCTGGCTACAAGAATCTGCATTTTACCTGAATCTTTAATGATGCTCGATTTAGTTGTTCCATGGCACACACTTTGAGAAACACAGGATCAGGGCAACCAGACAGTTGGCTTATGATGTAACACACACTGCAATGAGGATAGCCCCAGAGGTGATGGGTAAGCTTAAACCAGATTGGGGGATCAGGACAGATTTGCGGAGAAAGTGGATCCTAAACTGGAACTCCACTGAGAAGCTGGAGTTAGCTGAGTGACCATGAGGAAGGGAACAGCATGTAGGGAACAGTATATGTTAAGCCCCAGAGGCAAGAGTAAGTACAATAGCTCTTGGAGGCGAAGCGGTGATACTGCTCAAGAAAGTGGGAGCAAGAGGAGAGAGGTCTTCAGAGATGGGGCTGGGGAGGTCGTCAGGTCACACAGGAACTTGTGGACCGTGCCATGGAATTTTGACTTCATCCCAGGAACAGCAGGAGCCATGAAACCTGACATACTCTCTTTGGTTGTGATGTAGACCACAGAGGGGAGGGAGCAGAAGCTGGGGCACCTGACGAGGAGGCCACTGCAGCAACCAGGCTTGGGATGAGTGGGACTGAGAGAGGTGGACAGTTCCTAGAGTTCTCCAGGGGGAGAATAGCAGGACTTGGAGGACTTTGCATTCTCAAAGCATTTGAAACCACATGCCGTGGTTCATTTTCAGTTGCTATAACAAAGTACCTGAGGCTGTGTGATTGATAAAGTATTGAGGTTTATTTGGCTCATGGTTCTGGAGGCCAGGAAGTCCAAGAGCATGGGGCTACTTCCGGTGAGGGTCTCCTTGTTGCATCATAACCTGGTGAAGGGCATCTCACCATGAGACAAGGCAAGGGTGCTAGCTTGAGTCTCCCTCTTTTTGTGAAATCACTAATGCCACCATGGGCCCCCCGCCTTTGTGACCTCATCTAACTCTCATCACCTCCCAAAAGCCCACCAAATACCATTAACTCCGAATGAGAGGATTAAGCTTCCAACACATGAACAACCACAGCACCGTGTGCATGGGGGGTCCCACCAGACTCTCAACAGAGAAGAGGACGTCTTTGTGATCTGGAAAATGTGGCATCTGGACTGTGCTCCCTGTACGTGTAGTTCAAAACACACCTGCCCACGCTCGCCATCTACACAATATTTAAGGTGGCTCCCCCTAAGACGTTGGCTCCAAAAGCCGGGTAGCTGAGTTCAGTCTCTGCATCTTCTGTCTGTGTGACCCCACGACAGCTTCTCATGAGCGGCAGGCCTCGGGTTTCCTGGCTGAGGAATGGGAAGCCATGGTCTTCCCGCATCCCAGGGTTGGCATAAGGCTCAGAACCAGGGTCTTACCTGCATGGCCAGAACCCGTATCCCACCCAGCCTGGCTTCCAATCCAACTTAGGCATCACCTTCTCCTGCTGGCTCCTCTGTTCCAATCAGTTTTTTTTTTTTTTTTTTGTCACTGTGCCCAAAAGACCTAACAAGGACAATTTAGAGGAGGAAAAGTTTATTTGGGGCTCATGATTTTAGAGGTTCAGTCTATGAAGAGCTGACTCCATAGCTCTGGGCTGAGGAGAGGCAGAACCCCATGGTGGGAGGGGGTCCAGTGGAAGGCGGCTCAGGGCGGAGAGAGAGCTCCGCTCACCACGGGCAGACCAGACCGTAAATCCCAAAGGCACAGCCGCAGCGACCCACCTCCAGCCTGCGGCCACCCCCCACTTACTCCCGTCAGTGGGTCAATCCTCTGATGAAGTTACACTGCTCATTTCACCCTGAACGCTCTTGCGTTGTCTCACACGTGAGCTTTTAGGGGACACCCCATATGTATACCACAGCATCCCCTCGGGTTGGTCCAATGCCTCCCTTGAAATTCCTCGTACACGTGTCTCTGTTGTGACACTAGCAACCTAAGAGATTTTTTTTCATGCCTGTCTTTCCTGTGGGATCTTGAGCTCCTGAGTATCAGCAGCAGCAACTAGCCTACTATTAGGCACTTAACATATGTCTATTTGTTCATTCATTCATTTACTCAAGCATTGATTAAATGAGCCTCTACTATGTGCCAGGCCCGGGAATGCAGAGGTGGAAATGAATGAATGAATGAACGAAAACTCTAAAGCTCTGTAGAATTGGTGGGAAGGGCAGGGAGATATCCCTACTTGTCAGACACTGGGCTGACATTTTATAAATAGAATTATGTTATCAAATCCTTGCGGCTCTCAGAAGTAGAGTACCGCTATTACTTCTAATGTTCAGATGAGAAAACTGAAGCTGACAGCAAAGGGAGCCGGACAAGGAAGGTCTGCTGGGGGATGTGACCCCAGCCTTCCTCTTAGCCTCTGCACGGCCAGGCTGCCTACTGCTTCCTGGAAACCGACACGGAAATCAGAGCCCGCGGAGTCAGTCATCGCGTGCCCATAAGCACACCAGGCCCTTGGGGGAGACAGGAACCCTTCTGCTTTGAAACTGGGAAACGGTGGCATGGTTTTAGCAGCCAGTGTTTCCTGAGCAGGTATCTCCTGTGTTTCCACCACCGTGGAAGATGGGCCTCTGCAGTGACTTCCTTCAAGTTCCTCAGAAAGTTCCCATTTAACTTACAAACTACACAGTGTCCGGGAGGTAGCGGGCAGCCTGGGGTAATGTCTCGAGCAGGTGTTTATTTCAGGGATGGGGGGTCTGCCTCACACTCAAGCCTGCTCCTGCCACCCAGCACACTGCCCCTGCCCCTACCCTGGGGTACGGGAGAGTTCAGTGGAGATGGCTGTGCTGGTTGCATGTTTTGAAACATCACACTGAATCTCACCGATGTGTGCAATGAAACCATGTCAATCAAAAATTTTACAACAGCCCAGTGCGGTGGCACACACCTGTGATCCCAGTGGCTTGGGAGGCTGAGGCAGGAGGATTGCGAGTTCAAAGCCAGCCTCAGCAAAAGCGAGGCCCTAAGCAACTCAGTGAGACCCTGTCTCTACATAAAACACAAAATAGGGATGGGGATGTGGCTCAAGGGTCAAGGTCCCCTGAGTTCAATCCTTGGTACCCCTACCAAAAAAATTAAAATTTAAAAGAAGAAGTGATCAGGGCACTTTCCACAGCAGACACGGAAGTTGTCTCACCAGGGCAGCTCCTGAGTCAATGTCAAGGGCAAAACAGGAAAAGCTCAACAGCACAGGCAGGGATAACTTGGGCCTGCCTGACAGGCACGTGCCAGCCTCCAGTTGGCTTCATGTGCTATGAGACGGGTCTCAGAATCTCCTGGGGAAGGAAAGAAGCAGGTCCCTCCATCCTGGTGCTCCACGGTGAGGCTGGGCCCACACAGGCCTCTGGGAGGACCAGGCAGGGCTCTGGGACGGGGCACCCTGAGAAGCCCTCCCTGTGCTTTGATGGACAAGCCTTCCTGATCCCCCAGAGCTCTAGCAGACGGGTGAGGGTACTAGATGTCACACTGCAAATCCTCCCCAGGAAATAGTGACTTTGGTGGTGGGGTGGAGGGGACGTCAATAGAGATTCTGATTTCTACAACCAATTAAATCTCAGATTTTGTAAATCCAGAATGAAATGCAAAAATTAATAAAAACTCTGAACACAACCATGGGTAATTAATGATACCAGACAGAGAAAGGCATTTCTTAAGCAGAAAAATAAAGAAATCAATCATAAAGAGAAGGAGGAAATGGATAGATTTGTGTACCTGAAATTAAACTGGGGGAAAAAAGAATCGGCATGTCTCAAGATATCATAAATGAAATTAAAATCTACTGGCAAACTGATGAAAAATATTTGTAATGCTCATGAGAAACAAATGGTTAGTGCCTTGGATATTGTTTTGTTTTGTTTTTTTTTTAACAAAGCTCTTGCATATCAAGTAGGAAACACAAAAGCCCTAAGAGGAAAAGAGGTAAAGGAAATAAACAGCTCCCAGAGGAAGAGATGCAAATGCTTGATGAACACAGGAAAAAAAATGCACGTGGCCAGTCTCAGTGGAAGCCAATGGTGGTTTTGGCACAGATGTTTAATGAGTTCATTTCGTGTCGGTGAGGGGATGGTGACGTGAGCCCTTGACCAATTTCATGGAAGGTGCTTGCTTACGTATCAAGCTCCTAAATAGGTATGCTTCATGACCCAGGGATTCTGTGTCCCGGAACTCATCCTCAGAAAAGGTCCTAAATACAGAGGCCAGAGCCGTCCCAAGCAATCGTGGTACATGATATGTCATACGTGAGGAGGAATTATGGACAGCCATTTAGAAAGCTGTACAAGGGCCTGGGGATGTGGCTCAGTAGTAGGACACTCTCCTGGCATGTGCAAGGGCCTGGATTCAATTGTCAATACAAAGAAGAGAAAGAAGGAAGAAAGGGAGGGAGGGAGGGAAAGAAAGCTGTGATAGACAAATGTTTAAGGGGTAATATGGTGAAAAATTATATACCAAACTATACTTTCAAAATGATTTTGAGGCTGAGTACAGTGGCACATGCCTATAATCCCACTGGCTCGGGAGGCTGAGGCAGGAGGATTGAGTTCAAAGCCAGCCTCAGCAACTTAGCAAGGCTCTAAGCAACTCAGTGAGATCCTGTCTCTAAATAAAAATTTTAAAATGGCTGGAGATGTCGCTCAGTGGTTAAGCGCCCCTGGGTTCAATCCCTGACACCAAAAAAACAAAAACAACAACAAGAAACAAAAAGATTTTGATACGTGTGAGCGTTCATGGTTATGCGACTGTATCAATGCCGAAATGTTAAAGTTACTCGCCATACAATTAACGGTGGAAATTGAGGATAATATTTCATTTCTTCCGTAGATTTTTGTGTATATTATGCATTTTGTGTCCTGGGCATGTTTTTTCAAACAAACATGTTTTTGTCAACATTTTTGGTCAAGCCAGTCAAATTCCCAAAGCCTTCTTCAATTTGGGGACATTTGGGCGAGGAGGAGTCCTCAAAGGTGTGCACCTGTAGGCAGATTTCTCCATCTCTGTACTATGACAACTGATGACATTATGGGTCAGATCATTCTAGGGCTGGGGCCATAACTCAGGGGTAGAGCACTTGCCCAGCATGCAGATGGCCCTAGCTGTGATTCCTCAGCATCACAAAAAATGACAACAACAACAACAACCACCGCTGCCTGATGTGGTGGTGGGTGTGGGTGGTGGGGCTGTCCTGAGCCCCAGAGGTGGACACGAGCCACCTCGGGGGCTCTAACCCCGAGATGCCATTAGCACACCCCTCAAGCTGTGAAAGTCAAGAGTTGCCAGATATCTGCTGCCAAGTAAAAATTGCCCCTGGTTGCCACCCACTGATGTCCGTGGACGGAAGGGGACTCCAAATCCATCAGCGCTGGAGGCGTCGTCCATTCCTGCATGGCATTGGCTCATTCTTTCAAAGACATTTTCAGGTCCTGGGTATGGAAGACCCAAGTTCCAACCCCACATCAGACTCTGGAGGAAAGTCATCTAAGGCTCGTTTCTTCATTTGCAAAACAGTCCCTAAGTCTTTCCCTGGGTCTGTCCTCCAGGGTAGGCACAGCTCCGGGGTCTGACCTTGAGAAGGTCACAGCCCTGCTGAGGTGCCACTACAGATCCAGGGGAAGAGGGGCGCACAGAGAGGCGGGAGAGGAGGGCAGATGCCTGAGAGACCAGTTGCCAAGGGTCACGATGAAGGAAACCATGGTCTTAAACGAAGCCTGCTACCTGGGAACTGGACCTTCCAGTTATGAGACAGTCAGGATGGTGCGCCTGATGGAGAGAGGGGAGCGTGCTATTGGGAAGCTTCGTGAGCTTACGGAGGAGAACGGGAGACACGGCAGCTTCCCAGGACTCTGGGTGGCAGGAAGAACAGGGAAGGGGCCCGTCCATGCCAGGCTTGGGGAGGCCAAGGGAAGGGCAGACAGTGGCGCTGCTGCAGGCAAGGCGTTGGGCAGAGCAGTCCTATCACTGGTGACCCTGAGGCAGCAGAGGGAAGGGACACCTCGACCTTCCTCTCCTCCTACCCGCCAACTTCCTGGCATTGCCTCCCACCAACAGAACCATGCTGAAAGCCAGACAGCAAAGGAGTGTTCCCATCCGCCCTGGAGGGTCTACTATCCCGAAGTGCAGAGTGTGTAGAGAAAGGGGAGCAGGCAGACGTCAAGCAAAGAAAGTGCTTCTCATTTCCTCCCCACCACAGTCCCAGAAGGGAGATTTTATTATGCATCTTTTTGGAGAGAGGAAGCTGAGGTTCAGAGAGGCATAGTGATTTTCCCAAAGCCACACAGCTAGGGCAGACGGAACTAGACTGGGAAGAATAGTTACCCTGAACCTCTAACCTCCAGGCTTTGTTATTAAGATTCGGGTTGAAATTTCAGCCCAAACACTTACATGCTTTTGACCTTGAGCGATGTCTGTGTGTATCTGAGTGGGCCCATCTGGACAGTGGAGTTGGAGATTCCTTCAGCAATGGGCTGGTGAGGGTTGGATCAGGCGTGCAGACCGTGGGACCCTTGCCGGATGGTGGAAGAGCTGACTCAGGCAGAGTCCCCCAGCCCGCTCCCCACCAGGCGGTTATTAACCAGCCCCAGACTCTGCACTATGCATTATGCATGGGGCCATTCATCTGCTCCTCCCCCACCTGCGGAATCGATCTCCACGCTCAGCTGCCTCATTGAGATTCAAGTCTGCAGCTCCGGGATGCCATCCCAGTGTCTGGTCAATAGCTTATATTTTTAATTTGTCAATAATCAGTCCGGACCTTGGCCAGAGCCCTGTGGAGGGCTCAGCGGGATCGCTTGCCAGGGAGGGGGAGATGCCGTGCATGGTAGGGAAAGGACATGGAGCCAGGCTGGCAAACCCAGGTTAGGAAGGGGGACACATGGGTACCCACGGGGGCCTCATTTCCAGGCCACGTCCTGGCTGTCAGGAGACCTAGGAAGTCACAGATTCATGCATGAGCCTGAAGCCCACAGACCTTGGGTTCCAATGTCCACTCTGCCGCTTTAAGGAAAGCTAGGTGGACTGGACCTCTCAGAGGCACCACTTCCCCACATGTTGAGTGGCTTCCTTTGGAAGTGTGCGTCCCTCACAGGGTTGTACAGAAATTAGAGTGTAGATCCATGAAGTCCCCAGAACCATGCTTGGCACAGAGGACATGGGGTACATGTTAGTTATGGTGATTGTTTCTAAGAAGCCAAGCAAAGCAGACAGCTGGTAAGTAAATCCTGATTAGCAGGGTATTCACGGGACCTGACGATCCCAGACAGAAAGTGATCATTCCCATTTTACAGATGAGAAAGCTGAGGCTCAGAGGAGTGGACTCACTTACCCAATGTCCCACAGCTGGGTGTAGGAATGCCAGTCCCTCTCCGGTCTAACTTTAGTTCCCACATTTCTAATCACCAGATGGAATAGAAATTCCTCAAAAATAAAACTCCCTTCTTTCATTCTTGATTTGTGTGTATGTGTGTGTGTGTGTGTGTGTGTGTGCGCACACCAGGAACTGAACTCAGGGCCACTCAACCACTGAGCCACATCCCCAGCCCTATTTTGTGTTTTATGTAGAGACAGGGTCTCACTGAGTTGCTTAGTGCCTCGCTGTTGCTGAGGCTGGATTTGAACTCACAATCCTCCCGCCTCAGCCTCTGGAGCTGCTGGGATGACAGGCAGGCGCCACTATGCCCTGCAATTCTTGGCATTTTTGTGTGAATGTGCGCATTGCTTTCTTTTCTCTCTGATGAGTGGGCACCGGGTGCCCGTGGAGGGCAGGGATGGTGGGGAGAACAGTAAGAAAACCTCTTTCCTCCTGGGTCTTTTCCAATCCCATCTCTGAAAATCTCCGTTCTTACCTGTCCTGTGTCCTCCCTGAAGAAAGAGCCCAGGAGAGACCACGGGAGCCGGAAGCAGGTGGCTGAAGAGGGTGATGTTGCCCCAGGAGGGAGCAGAGTCCTGCCCAAGGTCACGGACAGTCAGAGTTGGAGCCAGGTGGGGCACACAGGTCACAGGAGGCCAGTCCAGGCCTGGCAGTCCTTGTCTTCCTGACGCATCCTCTGCTTCTGACACCAGGGATGTGGGAATCTTGACCTTGCTGCTACTTCGTCTGTGTATGCCTTCTTGGGGACTTCACCGTGAGCTCTGTGGGTAAGGGGCAGTCTCTGCCATCCCCCCACAGCCCTGCCTTGAGAACCCACCCCAGAAAGTAGCAATGACCACAGCAGCAAGCCAGGGACCCTGAGTCGGGACACCTGGCCCCCACAGTGCAGTCCAGGGAAGTCATTCAGCTCCACGACCCTCTGTGCACTCACCTACAAGCGAGAGTCGCCACACCCGCATCATTTGGATTGTGGCAAGATTCTCTGAGACCACCAGAGCAGTTGCTCTGGACCCTGAGCTGGTCACAGCTCTCGGGGACTGGAAGCTTCCACACCTTTTCCTTCTGCACCTTTGGGGACCCAGGAAGCCCTGGAGACTTCCTCCTGCCAGGCTCCTCCGTCTCCAGAGAACCTCCCCCCTGAGTCTACAACTATTGAAATACACTTTCCACCAGAGAACTCCCCAGATGTCAGTGCAATCCCCCATACGGAGAACTTGGAAGCTGTTAAATGCCTCCAGAGAATCACCGAGACTCCTGGGACACACGGGGAAATGTAGATCGTAAGCAGGATGTGAGGGACGGAGCCCCTGAGCACGGCCCCCTAGGAGCCTCGGGAGCCTCTGCTGCCAGCCTCCTTCCCATTGAGCGGAGGGGAAATGGATGCTCAGAGAGGGGAGGGTCTGGGTCAAAGGCGGAGCTGCTGGTACAGGGCTGGGGCCCTGCTCTCTGCACAAATACCTAAGAGCAATGAGTGAGCCAGAGGAAGCCCATCCTGGGGGCTCTAGACAAATCCAAGGGGAACAGGCTGTTGCAAGAGTCTCTAAACAGAGTCGTTTTCTCAGACTTTATTGGTTATTGAGTGAGGAAAGGTGAGTTTGGATCAATGCCTTGCCATTGGCCCGAGAAAGTCACGACTCATCTTTAAATCTGGCCCTCCATCTATCAGGGGCCATATCAACTCACAGAAGTGATTCTTCTCTTCCTCCTCCTCTCCCTCCTTCTCTTCCTTCTCCTCCTCTTCCTCCTCCTCCTCTCCCTCCTCCTTTTCCTCCTCTTCCTCCTCCTCCTCCTCTTCTCCCACCCCATCCTCTCTTCGTCCTTTTCTTCTCATATTTATTAAGCACCAGCCCCCTACCCAGACCTCAGGAGGGTTTATAAGAAGCCCAAGAAGGCCCACCATTATCCTATTTTCCAGATGATGACACTCAGGGCTGGACATATTTATTGGCTTGCCCCAGGTCACTTGGAGATCTCCAGAGACATGACCAGAGCATACAGAGAGCAGAACCGCAGCCCTAACCCCCTCCCCAACTCTCCTCCCTTGCAGAAGGGCTTTGCTGCTGACCAAGTCCTGCCTCCCTGGGCGGGGGATTCTTCTCGCTCTTCTTGGTCCTGCCATCCATAGAAGTCACGTTCGAACCCAAGCATGAAGCTCTTTGCTGACAGGTTTCCCGGGAGGGCCAGTTGTAATTCTTTCTGCCTCTACCTGGGCCCAGGGCGGAGGACAGAAGGTGGGTTTGCTGAAGATCACTCAGATGTGAAATGGGTCAGATAACAAATGAGGAGGGGGCTTGGACATGTTTGGGTTTCTGTGTGGCTGGGGCTTATCCATGCGGGAAGTGAGTTGAGACTGCAGATTTCCCATGGGGCTGGGGGTGTCAGCCAGACTGGAGTCAGGGAGGGCCTTGGACAGGGGTTGGGGGGTACTACTAAGTCTTTGGACCAGCGCTGGGTCCCCCAGGTTTTCTCACTATCCAAGGTGCTGTCTCGTGGTCTGAGGTTTCTCTCTCTGGGCCGTGATCTCTCTTGGAGCAACAAGTACTTTGGAGCAGTGCAGATTTCTTTAGAATATCCTATTGATGAAGCCTGGAAATTAGGTTTACTTGAGATGTTTCTTAAAAAAAATACCCGGACCTGTCCAAAATCCCCTGGATAAAAATAACCCGGAGATTGAGCTCGGGCACGGGTATTCTTCAAAACTCCCCAGGTGACTCCAACTGGTAGTCATTCTGTATCCCTCTAGCCATGCCTAGCAGGTGCAAAGAGCCTCCCTCTGACTGCTAAGAAGCCAACACCCAGACAGTGAAATGACCTGCCCAAGGTCACCAGGTTGTTGAGCCTCGGGGTCCCAGATGAAGACTCAGTCATGTCCCTGTCCAAGGTGCTGAAACAGGAGGCAGTAGCTGAGCAGGTTTCTCTGGACTCTGGCCTCAGGTGGGTGCATGTGGTTCCCACTCTCTCACCTGCACATTCAGACGGCTTTGCCCACAAAGAGCATCTTCTCCAAGTTTCTCTCTAGGGCTGAATCTATTCCCAGACGGCCCCTGTGCTTCTGGCTGCCAACCTGAGGGCAAGCACTGACTCCAGCCCACGTTCTACCTGCTTCCTCACCAGACCTTCGGGATCTTCCCTTTCCTCCCTGGGGTCCAGGACCAGCGATGCCCCTTCCTCCCAATCTGCCCTCGTACAGAGACTCCGAATCTTCAGTAGGAATCCCTGGGGGAACGTGGCCTCCCACAGTCCAGTAGGACCATGGCCGCCCAGTCACACTCACCACTGCAAACGGGGACACATTCTTCCTATCAAAAAACTTCATGCCGAGGCCCTACTGTGTGCTACATTCTAGGAACATGGCTGTTATGACAGTAGCCTGATCTCTTCTCCCTTGGTTCGAGTAGAGGAGATAGAAAACAAGAAGCAAAGAATTCAGCTTTCACTTTAATCCTGCATTGCAGAAATCAGACAGTGTTGGATTAGAGAGCCCCTTGGAAGTAGAGTGGGGATGATTTAAATTGAAATATCAAGACATCCTTTGGGGAACTGAAATGTAATGTGAATGATGAGAAAAAAAAATTAGTCATGCACAGGGCCTTGAGAGAGGATCTCAAGCAGACCACGTGGTGTGTGCAAAGGCCCTGTGGCTGGAAGAAGCTTCACGGAGTTCATAGTAGAAAGAAGGCTGACCTAGCATGAATGGGGAAGGCAAGGGAAAACAGGGAGGGAGGCAAGTATGGGAATGGGGGGCCAGACCCTGAACACCCCCAGAGGCAGAACACAGCCATGCAAATCAGTTGACAGGCACACCTTTGTAGGTTTGGGGCTGAGGTGTGCCTGTCAGCTGATTCACATGGTCACTGGTCTCTGAGGTGCCAAGGTGAGGAAGACTCAAAGGCCTGGTCACTTCATAGAGACAGCTTGGATGTGGAGGTTCTTTCAAAGGTGGGATCCTCCTCCATCCCCTGCCCATAGCCATCCCACCAAGGCTTCATCAATTCCCACTCACCTGACCCCCACACAGAAGTCAGAACCTCAGGCCCTGCTTAGAGAATGATGAGTGTCATCATCACCACCACCATCACCATCACCA
>PVHX01028943.1:0-17501 GCA_004024805.1 Geosciurus inauris
TTTTGAAGTAATCCTGTATGTATTTCTAAATAGAAAATAAAGCAAATGTCCTCTGCTTGCTTCTGTGTTCACGCCTCCTCCGCTTGTCTTGTCGGTCCTTCTTGAAAATGAATGATTGAATAGAATGGCCTAGATGTAGGGTCCATTTCTCTTTGTGCCTTGTTCAATGTGAAGATCCTACAGCCTGAAGCAATATCTCCCTTAGAAAACAGGGAATTATTTAGAGAGTGCATGCATCCTGTGATTGCAAGGGAGAATTCCAGGGTTTTGTAAAGGCAAAAATAATGCTTTCAAATCCACATAGATGTCATTCAAAGAGCAAAGCTAAGTGAGGGCTGGGGGTGGAAATAAGCAGCCACGACTTTCCGATCCGGGGCTAAAAGATGCTGCATAGGCTGAAATTTACATTTTCACTGTCTAGGTAATAGTCATCTCAACCAATAAAATATATCATAGAATAATTAAAAAGGTAGATGTAATTTTATGCCTACTGAATAATAGCTGAGACAAAAGAAAGCTGCTAAAAGGTCAATATTTTTATAAAGCTCAACTATTATATTTGTACCAATTTAGAAAATTAAAAAATCCATTGTGTTTTCATCAAACTACCTTTTTCTTTTAGTCCATGTTTTCATTTAAAATAGCCAATTTTTTGAAATGCCCTCATTCATTTTGTACATTTTAGTGATTTATACCATTTCTTTAAGTTAAATGCAAGTTTCCTAGGATCTGAACATACAAAAACATAATAACAAAACTGATTTGGTTTGTTTCAAAATAGCATATATCCTAAGGATTCATGGACCAGGTATAGGGTAGGAATATTACATGCCATAACATTCAATCACAGATGGGAAGCATTGACATCCAAAGCTATTTCCATTTACAGGCACACAGGAAAACAGGCTAGGCAAAAGCAAGGAGCTTTCATATAAACTTAGATGGCAAATGGGCTTGTTCCCTAAAAGAACAAAAAATGTGAAGTGAGCGAAGAGGAATGTTGGGGAAAGGGTATAAGAAAAAAAGTCAAAGGAGGAAAGGGATAGAAGGAGAAAACAACTCTTTTTGAAGAAACCCTGAAAATTAATAATCTTTCCAAATATTGATGTTTGTGAAAATGAATGTGCATAAAGAATGATTGCAAGGATACCTGAAACTGTCAGGCACATATTTTAATATTGAGTAGGAAGCAAAAGGTAGAATCTTCTACGTGAAATATAGTTTTATAAAAAAAAAATAGGTTTGTCCATGAGGCAGGTTTTTCTTTTAAGCTCTCAGAGTTCACTGCACATCCTGAGCAATTTAGTGGGCTATGCCGCAGAATCATCATAAATCAATGAGAGGATGTCTTGAGCCATTGGGAATTAGCGGGCTCGCTTATGTATGATGTGATTCACAGCACTTCCACTCGGAAACCTTTTATGAGACCACCTGATTGCTTGTCCGAGACACACCTAGGTCTAGGCATGGTTAGCTTTGGCTAGATTATTTTAGTTTCCCGTGTGTTTTCCATTTGAGTGATGAAAAATATTTTCCAGCCAAATCTTTTCCCCTTTTTGAGCAGTAAATTCTAAATTAATTCTAGTTGTCTGAACTAGATCCAGTGCTATAGATTACAATTAATATTGTCAGCTTTGAACACACAAGAATTCAAATTTGATTAACCTAAGAGAGTAGAGCAGATCTTTTTGAAATAATAGATGTAATCAGAAAGTCTCTGCTGGAATCCACCAGGGGGCAGCCCCCTCATGATATGCTGTATAGTCTTGGCCTCAGTGCCTGCAACCTGTCAGAAGTGCTCCTAGATACTACACGTGTCCTTGTCACTCTTCAGACCAATCTAACCATCATAAATCCTGCCTCAAATTCTTGGACCATCCTACAAGAACTGTGAAAAAACTGAAAGAAATGTAAATGCAGATCCTTGAGAAATTTTAGTATTAAGAAACTTGATTAATGTTCTTAAAAGCTACCCCAATGCTCGTCTATAAAAAAAAGTTAAAAAACAAAACAAAACAAAATAAAGAAGCATAGAAGCAAAGAAGCATAGATGCTCTTAGACTAGATAATGTATTTTAAAAATTACTAATTTGACCATTTGTTTGAATTTCCCAAAAGGAACTAAGATCATTTAGCAAATAGAGAACTGGAAAGGAAATTACACTCCAAATAAACAAAATTTGGATAGGGAGACTTCTTAAACAAAATTTATCACAAAGACAACAATAACTGTTTCTAGTGCCACTAAATATTTATCAATCAGTAGTATATAATTTGACAAATACTACTGGAAGAATATGCTTAAAATTAAATTGGGTAGTAAAAAAAACTGTAGACCACCATTACAAGAAATCAGAAAGTCAAAGCAGGAGGAAAGTAAATTGTTCTATATTCAAAAGCCTTAGAGATATTCCTTATACTCTGATTTACTCTACAATAATGAACCACATTGCACTATTCTATCCCAACCTTTTTCACATATGAAATAGAGCAACAAAGGATAAAACTTGCTTTTCCCATAAGAAGCTTATGCATCCTGTGATGGATGTTAAAATACTCTCTTAGTGAAGTCTGCAATTCCTGTGTTCTCAAAAATTCTTGTTTCCTAATGTATAAACACATGGCAAAAATTCCCAGCAAGCTGTTGAGAGTAATCTAGGAAAGGATTAGGTGGAGAAATGCCTGAGAATTTCCTCAAATTAAAACAATTTTAAACCATACCATTTGATATAATCAATGAATAATATTTGAAGAAAGCATAAAGATTGCAGCTCTGTGTTATGGTTTGAATCTGAAATTTCCTCCAAAAGCATATGTGTTGAAGGCTGTTATATGTTCAGAGGTGGGGTCTTGGAAGTGATTGAATCATGAGGGCTTAACGTTATCCATGGATTAATCCATTTATGAATACATAAACTAATGGGCTATCGATAGATGTTGGAAAGTTTAGGAGATGGGCCTTGTTGCAGGAAATAGGTCATTGGGGGTGTACCCTTAAAGAGTATATTTTGTCCCCAGACCCTTTGTCAATCACTCGCTTTCTTTCTCTCTCTCTCTCATTTCCTGCTGCCATGATATGAGCAGCTTTGCTCCTCTACACCCTCCCTGCCATGATTTTCTGCCTTACTATAAACCCAGAAACAACAGAGTCAAGTAATCATGGACGGAAAGCCCTGAAACTATGAGTCGAAATAAATCTTTTCTCAACTTAAATTGTTTATCTCAGGTATTTTGTCACAGTAACTTAAAGTTGACTAATTCACCATGTAATTCCTATTTTATGTACTAAATAATAATTGTATTTTTCATGTATCTAAGTTATTCAAAATTTAGCATGAAGAAAAACTATAGATATATTTTATTCTGAAATGCTGTTGCCTTTCCAAGGGCTAAGAAAAATGAGAATAAACATGCTTTGCTATCTTAGAAACTTTGTAAGAAAACCACATCTTTTATATTATTAAAATTCAAGGACTTTTATATATCTCCTAGAATACCTTCACCAAAAGTTATATTAGAACGTAGACTAAGCAAATGTGATAATGAAAGGTTTACTGATGTACATTGATTTACTGTTAATCCCAGCAACTCAGGAGGCTGAGGCAGAAGGCTTTCAAATTCCAGGCCAGCCTCAGCAATTTATCAAGGCCCTCAATAACTTAGCAAGACCCTGTCTCAACATAAAAAATTAAAAGGGCTGGGGATTTAGCTCCTTGGGTTCAAATTCCCAATGCCAAACAAAGAAAGTACATCAACTTAACCATGATAAACATCAATTTTTCTATGATAAAACTCTCCCGGCAAGTTATTTAAGGACACCCTGGATATGTTAGGGATTCAAAACTCTCTCTAGTTGGACTTTCTGGAAGCTTTGCCCTGATCAGCTTGGTTGAAGCTGATCAATACCCACATTATAGCCTACAGGAAGGTTGGAAGAAGAAAGAAATAATTTGTGTGTCACTTTTCTTTTAAGGGCATGATTCAGAGATTGTAAATTCTTTTTTTTTTATGTAACATTGGCCAGAATTAATTGTTTATGTGGCCCTACTTTTCAAGAATGAAGTAGAAAAGTTTCATAACCAATGGCCATGCACTCATTCAGAATGCCTATTTATGTAGAAGGAAAATGAATGCATGTTGGCAAAACTAATTGGCAATATGCAACAATAGTGTTCATAGATTGAAGGTATAGAAATATTAGGCACAAATGCCTTTATTTTAGCAATTGAAGATTTCTCATGTTTATTTTGCCATCATTTGCCAACTAATATCTTGTCTTGCTAGACTGATGACTTTGAAGCTATCTGGATTTTTTTAACCCCAAATTGATCACTAAAGTTTTACACACATACATTCTAGACAGTATACACACACACATACTCACAAACACAAAGACACACACAAATGTCTCATAACATCAGTTTGTACCCCATAGATATACACAATTACAACTTGTCAACTTACAAAAAAATTTCAAAGAACAAATGCTCATGCAATACAAACTATTGTACAAGACAGTAAAAGAAAGAAAACTGAAATTTATGCCATGTTAATTTTAAAACAGAAGTTTCACATACATCTTTCTCTTTTTTGTATACTCCTATCCTGAGACATTGCCGTAAACCTCATTGACACTCAACAAAATCATAATGATCTGAAAGTCATTGATCATGTAAATAATTTATTCAGTTTTAAAATTCTTTTTAAATCCAAAGAGATATTTCTTCTGTTTTAAAGTTTATGAAAATGATGAATTTCCAATCTTGGTGATATATAGGGACACATTCTAACAGGGCTTGTAAGTTGCTCATTTTAGACTGAAATTTTCTTCTGTTCATTGGAGAAATCAACACTACTTAGTGATTTGGAATTAGACAATGCCCTACAGTCAAACAATTATCATCCATGTGTTGTTATATAATTCAAACATTATTTTCAAACAGATAAAATTGTTGATAATTTTCACCAACAAAAAGCTTAGAATTAATTAACTTTTATTAAACCAAAGCATAAAAGAAAACCTAAAAGAAATTGACTATTCCTTCATATAAGATTTATAAGTGTATTTCCCAGAAGGAAATACTGTGTGCTTACCTTGCTATACTCATTACTCTGGTAAGAGCCAGGAGTGGCCAAAAGGCCTGATTTACCTTACCCTGACTAATAGAACATTCCATCCACTTTATTGAGGATCTTCTGAGCAGTCCATTCCTCTACAGTAAAACTTTTAAAAAATTATTTTCTTTGTCAATATGCCTCCTTTCTACTTCCTTTTGGGAGTAGAGTCTTGCTTTGTGTTCTCAAGTGTCTAACCTTTCCTTACTAGTTAGTATAAATTGCCTACTTGCCATTCTTTGACTCTTGGGATGTTCGTATATCTGACATTATAGTCTAGTGTTCCTCAGCTAATATTACATATTTTATAGTTCATTAGAAGACTTACAATTCATTTTAAAGAAACAAAAAAGGATAAACACACAAACATTTTACAAGTAGAAAATACATTGGAAATTAATATGTATGCATTTTGTATTTCTTATCGCTTTTTAAAAACACGTTTCATGATTTATAATAGTATTCTCTTTAAACAGTGACAATATAGAAAAGCATGCAAAGAAAATATATATTATCCTTGCTTTGGAAACAAAGCATTTGAAGCTCAATACATTCGATAATGAGGCTAAGATTACTAAATAAATAAAGGCAGTGCTGACACTTGAACTTAGAACATCTGATTATGACATTATGGATTATCCCACTAAACTGATAATCTCCATTTTCCCCCATGGTCTTATAATAACCTAGTTTAGTGTCTACCCCTGGATGTGCATATTGATTTATTTAAAAGTTATATGCAGGTACAATTTAAACTCTGTCAATCTTGTTTGGAGTCTTATTCACAATCTCACATGAAATTAAGACATTTTAGGTAAAAACTACTCATACAGTTTATTGGTATCTTATAAAGTACCATATGAAAGTGAGTATTCAGCAGTACAAAAGTGTGCTATTTTCTTTATTAGTTTCAGTTTTGCATCTCTTCACTTATTACTCCTTCACTTTTAATCGTCATGCAATATTCTCATTTTCCACTTTCAGTTAAAAACAACAAATATCCCAGAAGGGACATGAAAAGGTGTTCCCATGGACTGTTTTCTAATGCCTTTTTCTCTAAACCATCTGAAAGATGTTGTTGGTTTTCTGGTTGTCTGAGATCCTAAAAGGGAGCACTTGTCTTTGACCAGAAGTAAGAGACCGGGAGGTTCATCTAATGGTAAGTGAGCATCCTCGGTGCAGCAGAAGGACAACTGAGCATTAGGCAGCTGCTGGTGCACAGCACAGCAGCCTCACGCTCAAGCAAAAGTGCTTACATGAACAACTGCCCGAAGTGCTGAATGAGGCCATTAGCGGCTAGCTTGTGTAGTGGAAAATGAATGTATTTCACTCCATTTGAGCTAAGAAAGGTTTGGAGCTTCAGTGATGTAAATTGGTCTCCATTATCACTTAGCGGTTCCTCTAGAATTCCATATCCAGTGAATAGTCTTTTAGTTCAGACTGGAGAGAGAATTTCATAATAGCCTGTGGTCATTTACAGGACATAATAAGAGTACTAATGACATATGTAGAGTTTAGGAAAACCCACTTTTAACCTGTGCTGATATTTGTTTAGCTAATATGGAGTTTTAAAGATATTTATGTGATTTCCATGTTATATTAGAAAGTTATTCTTTGGTTGGTATCATCTACAAATCAGACCTAATGTAGGTTTAAGTCCAAGCATTTTTTTCCAGATTTCTCAATAATAACTTTTTAAGGTTATAAATCCTTCACCCTACTTCTTTAGTGAATAGTTAACATAATTACCAGAATACAAAGTATACGGTACAAAATATATTATATTGTTGCAAAGATAATAAAACACTCAAATTTTCTAATTATTTGTATATATACATATATTATAGAATCATAATATTTGATGAAAACCTTCATATTTTTATTTCCTCACATGAATATTCAAATATATGTAAACAAGTACTTTTTCTCAATTTTGGAATAGATCATTTCTAAAACCGTTAAGTAAGATTACAAATAGTTTGCTTAATATTTCAAAATATATGCATTCAATTTAAAAACAATAAAAATCATAAGATTATCTCAGGCCATTCTAAGAAATACAATAAACATGAAGCTCTTTCTTTAATTGAGTTCTTCTGAACACTTGATACTTTTATTTTAGTATTGCTGCTATCTTAGAGTCTTTGGGGGCAATGCCATTTATTCTTTGTAGATAGCATTGGATTAAACTAAATCCTTTCTTTTTGACCTTTTCCAATCATTGTCAACTGTCTATGAAAGTTTTTCATTATAGGACAGTCAGAATCAAATATGGATGCGTAGGCTTCTGACAGTATGTTTTCCTTAGAAAGATAATGTCATTGCTTTTCAAAACATGTATAATCACCTTTACTAGTGTCTTATTGAGTATAATTTTCACATTTTATCTTTCTTTGGCCTTATTTCCCTTTTCCTATAATCTCTCTGTGATCTTTGCAATACCCTTTTGTTCTAATGCATAAATTTCTATTTCTATGAGAACAGTCTTCAATATTTCTTTGCACATAAGCTACCTGGGTTCAATCTTTTAATCTTTAGCTTTTACCCTCAACTACTCTTTCTTTTCCATAATATTCCTTTCATCTAACAATTTTTTCTTTGCATTCCTTCATGAATTTCAGCAAGATTTGCATTCACACTTTTTTTTTAAACAATATAAGCATCTCAAATTTAAAATTCATCTTCATGGCTGACATTTTAGAACAACAAAAATATACCATAGTTTAAAAATAATTCTAAATTTCTTAACCACTACCTAGTTTCCTCTGTGAGTAGATATTTGAATATTTGTTGTTTATATTTTATTGCAACATATAGACAAGTATAATGGTTTGCAAGACTCCTGATTTTAACGGGGTAACTGACAAATTACCTATCTATAAAACAACTAAGATTCATTAAAACTACTATTCCATTGCTCTGAAAATTAACACATGTATAGAATCATTGTGGAAGTTTAATGCTTAAATAAATGCTGAACTTTGTAGAAAAGCTGTGAGAATCTATTCTATTCTGACGTGGAGCTGCTTCTCTACATTCCAAACTCAAAGTGATGATTATGTTACAATTGGAGAGTTGTGAGGATTGGCAGTCTTCAAATTTTGGGTCTTGGGTGATATCTGCATCCATCAGCACCACTGGGTAAAGGGGCTTCTTGAAGACAAACAGGAACCAACTGCTTAGCTCTATTAGCTGAGGATAGTGGATGTTATTAGGACATATTCATGGCTAAGGTTGTGCATGCATCCAGCTGACACTGAAGTAACCAAAAATCATTGAAATATTTTTGGTTGACTCTGTGATGGCCTGCAAGTGAACTGGAGAGTAAAAAAGGGCAAAGGAAAGTTAAATTGGGAGTAACTTAAAAATGACTGAACACTGAGTGAATTCCCAATCCACACGTAAATTCATCTGAGTAAGATAGAAACTAAACTGGTTCAAAGTGAGCACAATTCCTAGGCAAACTTTAAATAAACAATGAAATACAGAGACACAGAAGAATCTTCCAGAAAACCAAACCAAAAAGTAAGAAGAATAAAGAATTCAAGTATGTATTTGAACAGAATCAAGAGTTACCACTTCCTACAAAGGGGATAGAGAACAGATTAAGTTCAGGTAACTCAAAAAACCTCAAAATAAAAAAATATATAAACAAAAACCTCAGGGGCAAAATATGAGAATCCAGCATTGCTGTCATATATTATTTAAAAATCTAGTTGTTCATAAAAATGAATGTGTGACAGAAATTGGAAAATTTGACATGTTGTCAGGAAAACAAAATAAACTACTAATAAGAAATGTTCCTGAATACCCACCATGTGGTATTTAGCAGGAAAACGTCTTTAAAAGAGCTATTTTAAGTATGGTTAAAAAATTAAAAAGCTCCTGTTAAAAATGAAAGGAAATTATGATGACAGTGAATCAAAAATAAAATTCTCAACATGAATATAGGAGAGAGGAAAAATAAGCAAATAATTCTGAAGTTGAAAAATACAATAATTGAAATTTAAAAGTAGCTGAAGATCAACAATATATTCAAGAAGATGGACAAAAGAATCTGAAGATAAACAACCAAAGATTTCCTACATTTGATACAAATATTAATTCACAAATCTGAACAGGATAAATACAAAAATAGGTATTCCTGGGTACATTATAATCGGCTAATTAAAGAATAAGTACAAAGAGAAAATCTTGAAAACAGGAAAACAAAAAAGACTTATTTTATATAAGAGAGCAAAAATATAATTAACAGCTGATTTCCCATGAAAATCAATGGAACCCAGAAGGTAGTAGATATATCAAAAATGTGAAAAGATAAAATAATAAAAAACAAAAATAAATTGTTAACTAAGAATTCTATATTCAGAAAAATTATTATTCTAGTATGAGGCAAAATAAAGATATTCCAGAAATGTATATGGATTGGGGAATTTGCTGCTAGCAGGCAGCCTTCTAGTAAATATGGAGGAAAACTTTCAGGATGGAAGGAAACAATAACTAAAGGTAACTAGAACCCACAGGAAGAAATAAAGAATATCACAAATGATTACTCTAGGCTAATATAAAAACTCTTAGAGCCAGGCATGGTAGTGCATGCCTATAATCCCAGTAGCTCCTGAGTGTGAAGCAGGAGGATCAGTTCATAAGCCAGCCTCAGCAACTTATTGAGGCCCTAAGCAACTCAATGAGACTCTGTCTCTAAATATATAAAAAAGGGCTGGGAGTGTGGCTCAGTGGTTAAGTTCCTCTGGGTTCAATCCCCAGTACCAAAAAAACAAAAAGCAAAAACAAAACAAAAGAAAAACCTCTTAGTAATGCATATGTTTCATTTATTTCTTAACATTAAAAAAATCAATAATATCACTATTTATCACAACTATATTTCAAATAAATGACAATAATGGTGCAAAGGAAGAAGTGGAGCTATACTGGAACAAAGTTTTTTATTTTGCCAGAATCAAGTTGGTATTAATCCAAAGTAGGTTGTAAAAAATAATAAATAAGTTAGATTTATAAACTATAATAAATTAGAATACATACTGCAATTCCTAGAACAACTCCTAAGAAAAGCAACAAAGTAGAAAAAAATCCAGGGAATAATTAAAATGATCCATAAAATATTTATTTAGTACTAAAGAAACTAGTCAGAAATCAGAGGAAAACAAACAAGGGGTACACAGAAAATTAATAATAAAAGGATAAACAAAAATACAACTGTACAAAAATTAAATTCAATATAGTCTTAACACTTTAATCAAAAGAGAGATTATAGGCTACATATAAAAACAAAATCTCAACTATAATTTCTCAAGATATAAATATGTGTGTATATGATGTAAATAATAACCATGATATAATTGGAGTACTTAATATCAGACAAAATAGGCATGAGGACAATAATTTTATTAGGACAAAGAGGGATAGTATTTCACAATAGAAAATCAACAAATATAACAATTTTAAATGTGTGTCTATCTACCAAGGTAGTCCCCATCAAATCTATGAAACAAAAACTTATAGAATTGAAAGAAGAAATAAAATATTAAACAATTGTGTTTGGAGATTACAATACCCCACTCTCAGCAAGGGAAAGATTAACCAGAAAATTAGCAAGAAAATATTAGACTTGATATTTATAGAGCATTTCCAACCTAAGACGATAGCAAAGACATTCTTTTCCAGAGCATGTGGAGCATACTTTAGGAAGGAGACCATAATAGGACACAAAAGAAACACAGCTCAGTAAATTAATAACTCATACTGTGTTCTCTGACCACAACAGAATTAAATTAGAAGTAAACAACATAAATAAATGTGAGAAATCTTCAGATACATGGAACTTAAACATTGGACTTTTAAATAACTCATGAGTAAAGAAGAAAAATCACCAGGGGAATTGAAAGCATTTAGTACTAGATGGAATAAAAAATAAAACATAAAATTTTTGGAGGCAATATAAATAATTTTTGAAGAAAATTTGTATATTTAAATGTCTATATCAGAAAGCAACAACTATATAATTTTATAACTGAAAAAATATAAAAAGAACAGAGTTAAACAAGTAGAAGAAAAAATAATAGGATATAGAGGAGAAAAATAGGGAAAATAACCAAAAAAATTAGTGAAATAAAAATTGGTTATATGAAAGGACAATATATCATTAGATAGAAATTGAAAAAAAAATTAGCAATGCATAATCAAAAATGACAATAAAATAAATAATTATAATAACCAAAGCCTATTCAAATTAATACTTAAAAATAAATTTAACAACCTATTAAAGACTTGAAGACTGACAACTACAAAGTGTTTCTTGGGCAATCTAAGAAGATTTAATTTAATTGAGAGACTATGTATTCATACATTAAAAGATTCAATATTGCCAAGGGAATAATTCTCCCCAAATTAATTTATAGATTTAATTCCTATCATACTTATAGTAAGCACTGTATAAAAAGTGACAAGCTGACCCTAAAAATATAGAGGGAGAAAGATTTGAAATAATCAAAACACTATTGAAAAAATAACACTTGGAGAAGTTAATGATGGCCTGGTTTCAAAATATTCCAGAAAAAATACCATAGAAGTTGATGTAGTATTAACACAAGTTTAAGCATGTAAGTCATTGGAACCAAATTGAGATTACAGAAGTATATCTTTTCATTTATTATTAATTAGATTTGGCAAAGATATTAAAGAAAGTCTACTAAAAACAGGGCTGGGACAATTGGTTATATACTACTGAATCCCAAAATGAATATAGTCTATTACATCACAACATACATGAATATTAATCCAAGATGAATAATAAAACTAAATTTAAAAGCTGAAAATATGTAACTTTTAAAGGAAACATAGGTGAGAACCTTAATTACCTTGGATTGGACAAAGTGTTCTTAGATAAAATACCAAAAAGGTGATTCATAAAATAAAAAACCTGATAACTTCATTAAAATTTAAAACTTTAGGGCTGTGGGTATAGCTCAGTGGTAGACCACTTGCCTAGCATGAATGAAGCCCTGGGTACCACAAAGAAAAGGAAAAAAAAATTAAAACTTTTGAATCGTAACAAATATAAAGGAAATGTAAAGATAAGCCACAGACTGGAAGGGTAATTTGAAACTTATGTACCTGATAAAGGGCTTATATCTAGAATAAAAAAATAGCTCTTATAATGACCAACATTATAGCAATTTTTATATATTTTCACTTATCATATTACTCAACAACGCTCCCAGGAATCCTAGGAATGAGTATTCTTGTAGAATTAGAACATATGTTCTCACCAATACACATACAAATATTTATAAAAACATTATTCAGATATCACAAATCTGTAAAAAATCTACATGTCCATAATGTGGAGAAAGTATAAATAAAATAAACATAATGGAAAACTATTCAGTTATGAAAAGGAACAGACTACTAACACATGCTACAACAAATATGGACTTCATATACATTATAAATGCAAGAAGCCAAATTAAAAAGTACATAGTGCATGATTTATATATATGAAAAGTTCAAAAATGGCAAACTTACAGAAACAGAAAACTGCTCATTGGTGGCTTGGTGGAGAGAATAAAAGTGAGTTTAATTGGAAATAGACACAAGGGATCATTGCTGGGGGACAGAAATGTTTTAAAATTAAATTATAGCAATATTGACTAAAATACATTGAATTAAACATTTAACATTTGTGAATTTAGTGGTATATAAATTTTACCTCAATAAACATGTTTTTAAAAAGTCACAAAAGAAAAACCAGGCATTACAGTTCAATAAAATGCCCACAAAATATATGTGCTCTCTGTATAAAACCACTATCATTTCCTCACTTTTATATTTTCCTTCCTATTTTTTAGTTTTTAAATCCTTTTATTTGTTTACAATATTTATAAAAATATATTCCATTCTACTTTCTTAATAATTTCAGTAATTTACAACCTTATTAACATTGAAAATCTTCAAACTTAGGTAGTGGCAGTTTTAGTGAGAATTAGAAAATGTCTTTCTCAAGGAAATATTTATGTGATGCTACTTATCTCTCAAAAATGTGACAAAAATATCAGGAAATGTGACAAACATAAATTCATTTTACACAACATACACAAAATGATGTGATATTGTAATTTTAATCATAGCAATTAGAAACTCAAAGACTTCTAGGCCTGTTGTTAGGTAAGACTTCAAATTGAAAGCTGCACATCTAAAGAAAAGTACCACTTACCTTGAGACATCTTCGTTATTTGTAAATAAAATTGTTTTAACATATTATGCATATTAATGTAATATTGTAGGCTTAACTACATACATAATATTATTGCTACACATTGAGTTACTCAATTTAAATAATTCACATACATTTTAATTTTGATAAGCTATAATCTCTATTGATAACCAATTTTTAGAATGATGTGAATACTGACACTGACAAAGACATTTGGCAATACATGGAGAAAATTGTTACAGCAGATTTATAGTTGTTTCTAAAAGAAATAATGAGTAATTTTAATAAACAACTTAGAATGTTATTTCTCTGCATGATATTCCCATCAGTGTCATGCTTATTCGTCAATTTTAAAATTAGTCTTCAAACAGTTGAAATAAGGTTAAGTAATTCTTCAGATTATGTGGCCATATAGGACACTGAAAATTCATGATTTTCTTCCATTCTCTTATCCTTTGTTCTAAAGTAAATTTGTAACATAAAACACATGAAATTGAATTTGTGATCCTGAATAATCTGAGAGATAATGTCTTCTTCATTTTTACTCTGTATCATAGATAATTGATATTAATATCAAGAAACTCAAAGTTTTGGCATTAATAATATTACATATTAAAATTTAAACATAGCCCTAACTTTATGTATGACTGTATGTATGTTGTGATTCTATATCACAACCAGAGAAATGAAATGTTATCCTCTAAATAATACTAATAATAAAATTTTTTAAAAAATTTTAAACAAACTGATTTTTTAACTGACATAAAAATAAAAATTGTCTATATTAATGGGTTACCTTGTGATATTTCAATGAATATATATATATATATATATATATATATATATATATATATATATACACACACACATATATATTGTACAACTTTTATTTCAGGTTAAATATAACATTTCTCTTCAAATGTTTATCCTTTATGGCACAGAATCTTTTCTTCTACCATATTACTTTTATCTATAGTCATTTTACTGTGCAATAACACAGGGACTTTCTATATGACTCCCTTCCCACCAGAGTTTCCTCAGTTATTAACATCTTGCATCACTTGTTCCAAGTGATGAGCCAGTACTGATAAATTATTATTAACTTACATTCTTAGCATACATTAAGATTCCCTCTGTTTTGTACAGTTATGTGTGTTTTGGCCAATACATAGTGTTGTGTATCCAACATGACACTATTGTATATAATAGTTTCATTGCTGAAAAATCCTTGTGTCCACTTATTAACCCCTTCCCCATTCTTTCTAATTCCCTGGCAACTAGTGATCTTTGCACTCTGTGATTTTTCCTTTTCAAAATTGTCATGTCTGTGTAAGTATATAATATGTAGCCTTTAGGTTACTTTTTCTTCACTTTGTGGTATGCATTCAAGATTCCCCCATGTCTTTTCATGGCTTTATAGCCAATTTTGTTGTTGTTGTTGCTGAATAGTACTCCATTTTTTTGAGGTACCACAGTTTGTTTTCTCATCTTCCTTAACTCAATCTAAGTTGTTTTTTAATAAGAACAATTTCGTTTCTTCCAAGTTTGGGCAATTATGAATAATGCTGCTGCAAACATTTGTACATATTTGTTTTATATGTTTGTGAACACAAGCTTTCAACTCACTTGGATAAATATCAAGATATATGATTGTTGGATCATATGACTAGAATACGTTTTGCTTCATAAGGAATGACCAGACTGCCTTCTATAGAGTCTGCACTATCTTGGATTCCCACCAGCAATAAATGAGTGTTTCTGTTGCCCCATATACTTGCCAGCATTAGGTGTTGCCAGTGCTTTGGATTTTAGTCACTCTAATAAGTGTATAGTGGTGTTTTAGTATTATTTTTTTTAATTTACAGCACCCTAATAACATATGATGTTGCTTTCTCTTCAATATTACATGTCATTTCTATACTATTTTTGATGAGAATAATGCATTTTTCAGGCCCAATATTATTTCCTTTCTAAGGATTTCTTAATCCTTTCAGAAATGTAATAACTTGAATGTTAATTTCTAAATTATTTGACAAAAATATATTTTCTGAAAACATTACAAAAATTACTATGGGGGGAATTAATTAAGAAGGGTATATCTTAAAAGATATATTGTTTCCCACTTTAGAATAGTTTTATTCTACAATAAATAAAATTAATGTTACAAATAGTTTCCACAATAACATTGCATACTTCCTTTAACTGAGGTTTAGTAACAATGTAATCAACTTGCTTTGCCCATTGACTTACAAATAGTAATCCTCCAGCTCTTAAAAGACATAAAAATCTCAAGTATCAGAACAGTTCTTTTCTGTATAATTTATGATTTTTGCCATATAAATTTATGATCCTATTTAAAATATACAATTAACTATGTCATTAAATATTTACACAGTTGATTTTTGAACCTTCCAAAGTTCCATAAAAAGAAATCACACACCGGCACTGTGGTGCACACCTGTAATCCCAGCAGCTTGGGAGGCTGAGGCAGGAGGATCATGAGTTCAAAGCCAACCTCAGCAAAAGCAAGGCACTAAGCCACTCAGTGAGATTCTGTCTCTAAATAAAATACAAAACAGGGCTGAGGTATGGCTCAGTGGTCAAGTGTTCCTGAGTTAAATCCCTGGTACACCCCTCCCTCCCAAGAAAGGAATCACGCAATTGTTATAATTAGTAATTCATTACAAAAGAAATTTAAATTATTCCCTTGCAATACCGTCTCTGGGTATTATCAATGTTAATAGTATATTTATTAATGGTAATAGAAATTTGTGTCATAAGGTTACCTAAGAGTACACTAACATTCTGGTTAAACAAACAAATTTAACAATTGCTTTAATATCTACAGAAGTTTTTTTTTTTTTTTTTTTTTTATAATGAATAGGTTTTCTTTTGTTTTGGTACCAGGGATTGAACCCAGGGGTCTTGTGTGTGAACACTCTATCACTGAGCTACGCCTAGTCCTTTTCATTTTGAGTCAGGGTATCACTGAGTTGCCGGGATGGCCTTGAACTCGTGATCTTCCCGCATGAAAGGAAATTGGCCACAGGACTGCTGACAGCTTGGACACACACGGACAAGCAAAAACAAGTTTATTGTCAGGAATCTGACAGGCTGCCTCTCATAGAGAGAACAGCAGCAGTTTCCCTCTTTGAGTTTCCTTTTGTAAGCAGGATCATGGCTAAGGGGATGAGGGCTTTGTTAGGGGTGCGGTTAGTCCTTGTGTTTGGCATAGTAGATGTTACCTAATTTCACAAAAGTAGGTTCCTACTTCTAGGGGCTGTTCCTGGCAAGTTTCTGTTTCCCAAAGGGAGAAATGGACAGGTTTCCATTTTGTAAGTCCATTTCTGTCCTTAAGAAACAGAAACTCACAGATATTTTTAATAAGAAGAACAACAGTTATAAAATGGGAGTGGGAAAAGGAAGATGGCTATAGTTATGCCAACATTCCTCCTTTTTGTTTTGATATTGAGGTTGAGGGTGGCTTATGGATGGAGGTCTCTTCTTATAGCTACTTCCTGCTGGCATGGGGGTGGCGATAGGGACAGAGGTAAACCTTAGAGGAGGTTTCTTCATACAGGTGAACATATTCTCCCAGAAGCATCTGACTGCTTGGTTTGTGAAGGCTCTGGTCCTTTCCATGAAGGTTTCTTGTAAATACATAAAAACACATGGTAACAAAAAGGCCAGGCAAAAATGGCAGTGAGGGGTCCCAGAAAAAGTAAAGCCCAAGTAAGGCTAGGGTTCTACAGGCTGGTGAGAGAGGGAGAGGTGGGGTCGAAGAGGGGTTTTAAGCTCGGACTTGGGGGAGGGGGTTATAGTGGCTCATAAATAGTTAATTTACAACCAGATTAGTGAATACCTTTAGTCAATCTTGTATAAGAATTTTTAGTGATTTACCAGAGAAGGTCCTATTGAGAGCATTATGATGAATGCACTAGCCAGGGAAGAGTTTGGCCCAAAAGATTCCAGGGAGATGGCTGCTGCTGTTTCTGGCAATATTTTGATGTTCTCCTGCAGCTTGGCCAATCCTCCTTGGACCATTTTGGATTTGTTGGCAAAATAACAATATTCTGCTCCTAAAAAGACACAAGTGCCTTCCTTCTCTGTGGTTAGTAAGTTAATAGCTTTTTTTTTTTTTTTTTTTTTTTTT
>PVHX01028944.1:0-17489 GCA_004024805.1 Geosciurus inauris
TCAATGTCTTTTCATTCATTTAGATACTATTTTTTTTTGTATTGGGGATTAAATGCAGGGGTGCTGAGTCACATCACTTGTTCTTTTTATGTTTATTTTTACTTATTTTGAGACAGCATCTCACTAAGTTGCTTAGGGCCTTGCTAATTTGCTGAGATTGGCTTTGAACATGTGATCTTCCTGCCCCAGCCTTCCAAGCCTTTGGGATTACAGGTGTGCACCACTATGCCCAGCATAGATACTTTCAAATTTTGTTCAAGATGTTTTGTAATTTGCAGTTCACTAGGTTTTCAGTTTCTTGGAAAATTTCTTCTGACAATTATATCTTTTTTGATATTATTATAAACAATTTTTAAAATTTAATTTTGTATTATTTATTGCTAGTGTATAGAAATATAACTGAATTTTGTATGTTGTAGCATCAGAAACATGTTTTTTGTCTCTAACTTTTGGTGGATTCTTTGGATTTTTCTATATATTTTTATGTCATATGTAGATTAAGATGATGTTATTTTCTCCTTCCTATCATTATTCTTTTTAGATTTCTTTCTGCCTTAGCTATCACTTCTAGTGCAAAATTGAATAAAAGTTATGGAAATGGGCTTTCTAATTTTGTTCCTGAGCTTGGGAATAAAATTTTCAGTTGCCCACATTGAATATGATGGTAGTTGTGAGTTTCTTAAGGTTCTTCTTCATTATACTGAGGAAATTCTTTTCAATTTCTTATTTGCTAATTTTTGTCATAATTTGTCAGTAATTTTACTGCATAAATTGAAAAATTTATATGTTTTTGTACCTTATTATATAAACATGCTGTATTTCATCAATTGTCTTTCATGTATTGTGCTGCATGCACATTATTGTTCATGGTGTAGAAACATTTCTATATGTGAATGGATTCCATTGGTTAGTATTGTTTGAGGATTTTATATCTTATAATGGATATTTGTCTATAGTTTTCTTTCTTATGATGTATTTGATTTTACTTTCCATAATATTGGCCTCATAGAATGATTAATAAAGTTCCTCACTCTTCTGTTTTTCAATGAGCTTATAAATGATTGATGTTAATTTTTCATTAAATTTTTTTGTTAATTTTATAAGTGGAACCATCTTATCCTTGGCTGTTTGTTGTAATTTATCTTCTTGAATATTATCAGTAAAGGCTTAATGAGGTGACTGCTTCTTGAAATGTGAAGACAAAATATTAATTAAGAAAATCTGGTACTAGTAAAGGTCATAATCATATTCAAGTAGTCAACCTTAAGGAAATGACAGATCTGCAAATTACCTGATGAATTTAAACTATTTTTTCCAAATAAATTCAATAGCTTAAAAAAACACAGATAGTGCATGATATCATTACAGAGTGCAAGTATAGAAAATTCAGTACAAATCTAGCACTCATAAAAATAAAAATAAATTCTGAAACTGCAGAACAGAATGAATAAAATGTGAAGTGTAATAGAAATAATTAATGGTAGACTTAATCAAACAAGAAATGATCTATGAACTTCAAGACAGATCATTTAAAAATATGCAGAATAAAAATAGTAATAAAAATGAAAAGGAGTGCCAAAAGCCTACAGCATTTATGGGACAACATCAGGATAGCTATATTTTGGTGTCATTAAAGGTAAAATAACAGAAAGATTATTTTAAACAAACAATGACTAAAAAACTGGATGCTAACACATAATAAGGGAGGAGGAGGAAAGAATAGAAATTCATTGGATTAGACAAAGGAGAATGAAGGAAAGAGAGGGTGTCACAGCTTGTATGTGAGATGTCGCCCAAAACCTCATGTGTGAGACAGTATGAGAAAGTTCAGAAGAGAAATGATTGGGTTTTGAGAATTGTAACACAATCAGTGAATTAATCCTCTGATAGTCATTAACTGAGTGATAACTGAAGGCTTATAGTGTTTGGCTGGATGATAAGGGCATTGGGGGTGTGGATTTGGGGTGTATATTTTATATCTGGTGATTGGAGTCTCTCTATGATGCCTCATAGTCATGTGGGCAACTTCCCTTTGGCACACTCTTCTTGACTCTTTAGGAATGGAGCCTGTTATCTATGACTTGAGACCTTTGAAACCCTGAGCCCCCTAATAAACTTTTCCTCTTCTACACTTGTTCTTGTCAGATTGTTAAGTCACAGCAGTGAAAAAGCTTGCTAAAACAGGATGATGGGAACAGGAATGACAGTAGAATTGAATTGAACAAAACTTTCATATTTTCATATATAAATACATGACCAGTGAAACCATTATGTACAACCATAAGAATGGAGTCCTAGGGGCTGGGATTGTAGCTCAGCAGTAGAGCGCTTGCCTCGCATGCGTGAGGCCCTGGGTTCGATCCTTAGCACCACATACAAAGCAATAAAATAAAGACATTGTGTCCATCTACAACTAAAAAAATGTTTTAAAAAAAGAACGGAGTCCTAATTAAAACAAGTTATACTCCATGTATGTATAATATGTTAGAATACACTCTATTGTCATGTGTACTAAAAGGAACAAATAAAAACATTTAAAAATATAAAAATCTTCACAAATATGTGGAGAGATTCACACATCAAGGTACATAAACTTGAAAAAATCTAATTAGGTTTATTAAAAAGACATCACCATGATATTACAATCAAATTATCAAAAATCAAAGACAAAGAGAGAGTATTAAAGTGAACAAATGATAAAAAGTTTCACATTTTTAGGGAAACCCTCATAAGTTATTATTATATTTCTCAGTATAAACTTTGTAAGTCAGGAGAGAAGATAATATATTCAAAGTGCTGAAAGAAAAATTCCTTCCAATTAGAGTCCTTAAAAAATAAAAGAAAAAATCTATTAATTAGAAATATTGAGACATTAAAGGTATAAGGCTCAATAGTAGAAGTAAATATATTGTCAATTTAAAAATATATAATTCCTGTAATAGCTGTGTGTAAATCACTTATATCGTGGTATAAAATTTAAAAGTAAAAAAGGAATTAACATTCTCTGTACCTTTGTTAAATAGTTAATGTATGCTCATTAAATAATATATAAGCTAAAATACAGCCTGTTTTTATATGTTTTTTGTAAACATCTTCATAACGACACAGCAAATACCTTTAGTATATACATAAGACAGAGAGAAGGAATCAAGCAAAAATAAGCTGATCACAAAATAAGACACAGAGAGAGGAAGAAGGAACAAAGTGTCTACAAAATACATAGAAATTACTTCACAAATTAGCCATAGAAATGCCTTAACTATCAATAATTAGCTCGAATAAGTTTTTTCTCCCCACAAAATCTTGAGTCTCTGAATCAATTGAAAACAATAAGAATCTACATCATGGAATTATTTAGGGAGTACTGGTATTAATTCTTCTTTGAAGGTCTTGTAGAACTTGGTTGAGAATTTGTCTGATTTCAGGCTTTTCTTGGTTGGTAGGTTTTTGATGGCACCTTCTATCTCATTACTTGAAATTAAGCTGCTTAAATTGCATATGCCTTCCTGATTCAGTTTTGGCAGATCATATGTTTTTAGAAATTTGTTGGTGTCTTCAAGATTTTCTATTTTACTAGAGTATAAATTTTCAAAATAGTTTTTAATTGTCTTCTGTATTTCAATAGTGTCTGTGGTAATATTTCCATTTTCATCACTAATTTTAGTAATTTGAGTTTTCTCTCACCTTCTTTTCATTAGGGTGGCTAAGAGTTTATCAATTTTATTTATTTTTCAAGAAACCAACTTTTTGTTTTGTCAATTTTTTCAATTGTTGCTTATGTTTCAATTTCATTGATTTCAACCCTGATTTTAATTATTTCCTATCTTCTACTACATTCAGTGTTGATGTGTTTTTTTCTGGGGCTTTGGGATGTAATGTCAATTTGTTTGTTTACTTTTTTTTCTTTTAATGAGCTCAATGCAATGAACCTTCCTCTCAGCACTGCCTTCATAGTATCCTAGAGATTTGGATATGTTATATCGGAATTCTCAATTATATCTATGAATTTTGTTATCTCCTCCCTGATATCTTCTATTATCCATGTGTCATTCCACAGTGTTTTATTTAGTCTCCTAGTGTTAGAGTAGCTTCTATTTTTTATTTTATCATTGATTTTTAATTTTATTTCATTGTGGTCAGATAGAAAGCAATGTTGGCAAGGATGTGGGAGAAAGGCACACTCATAAATTGCTGTTAGCACTGTAATTTGGTGCAACCAATCTGGAAAGCACTATGGAGATTCCTTAGAAAACTTGGAATGGAACCACCATTTAACTTATCCTCGGGCTATACCTAAAAGTATATACCTCTCCTCGGACCATACCTAAAAGTCTTTAAAACAGCATACTACAGTGATGCAGCTACATCAATGTTATTTATAGCAGCACAATTTACAATAGTTAAACTGTGGAACAAAACTAGATGCTCTTTAATAGATGAATGGATAAAGAAACTGTGGTATGTATACACAATAGAATATTACTCAGCATTAAAAGAGAATAAAATCATGGCATTTGCAGGTGAATGGATTGAGTTGAAGAATGTCATGCTAAGCAAAGTAAGCCAATACCAGAAAACCAAAGGCCATATGTTTTCTCTGATAAGTGGATACTAGTCCATAATGTGAGGGGCATGGAATGAGTGGAGGAGCTCTGTATTGGGCAAAGGGGAGGGAGGGAAGGAAAGGGGACTTGGGGGTAAGAAAGATGGTGGAATGAGACAGACATCATTACTGTAGGTACATGTATGATTGCACAAATGGTGACTCTTCTTCTTGTACAACCAGAGAGGTGAAAAATTGTGCTTCATTTGTGTGTAATGAATTAAAGAGCATTCTGCTATCATGTATAACAGATTAGACCAAATAATAAGTCTAATACAAATAATACTCTATATGTTGCCTATGAAATAAATGCTCCAACTTTTTAAAATTTCTTTTTTAAAATACTTTTTTAGTTGTAGATGGACAAAATACCTTTATTTATTTATTTATTTATTTTTATGTGGTGCTGAGGATCAAACCTAATGTCTCACATGTGCCAGGAAAGTGCTCTATCACTAGCCACAACCACAGTCCCAGAAATCCTGCAACTTTAGTAACACACATAGACCAAAAGAAAAGAGATGGAAAAGATGCACATTCAAATGAAAAATAAAAATGAGCAAGGATAATTATTCCTTATTTCAGACAAAATATTCTTTAAGTAAAAATAAAACAAATCAAAACAAAAATAAGAACAACAACAAATTAACTGATGTGAAAGACAAAAAGAGTCAATATGTATTGACAAAGAGGTCAGTTCATGAAAGTAATATACGAACTGTAATTATATAATGTAGTCAACAGAACAATTATTGATATATCTAAAGAAAAATATTGACAATATTGCAAAAATCATAAGAGATTTATATATCCCACTTTCAACTTTAGATAGCTTACAAATAAAGAAAATAACTGAGATAATATTGGACTTTACACTTTAGACCAAATGAAACTTAGATGTGTATAGAAAATTCCATCAAATAATAGAGAATCTGTTCTTCTCAAATGTGTACAGACTATCCCACAGGATAGATCATATGTTAGGCTACACAATTTCTTAACAGATGAAGATGATTGAACTAAAATATTTTTGAATGTGTAAAAATGAATTCACGTGATTCTGCCTAACTATTGCATCAAAGAAATATTTAAAAGAAAATTTAAAATATCATGAGTAAAATAAAAATGATACACAATATATTGAAACAGATGGGATATAACAAGAGCAACACTAAGTGAGAATTTCATAGTAAATGCTTAGGTCAAGAAAAAAAAGAGGGCTGGGTTTATGGTTCAATGGTAGAGAGTTTGCCTAGAATGTGTGAGACACTATGTTCAATCCTCAGTATCACATAAAAATAAATGTATTGTGTCCATCTACAACTAAAACAATATTTTAAAAAACCCAGAAATATCTTAAATTAACAATCTAATTTTATGCCTCAGCAATGAAAAAAGAAAAATATACTAAGTCCAAAATTAGTAGGAGAATGAAAATAAATAAGACCAGAGATGATGTAAGTAAAATAGAGACAGCAAACACCAGAGAAAAGCAAATGAAAATAGAAGCTGGCCTTTTAGAAACAAAATATCAAATAATCTTTAGCTAGACAAATAAAATAAAATATTCAAATGAAATCAGATATGAATGAAGAAACCTTATGACAAATAGCATAAAAATGCATAATAAAAACTTAAGAAACTACTAAGGACAATTATATGCCACCATATTTGATAACATTGAACAAATGGTAAATTCCTAGATGCAAGCAAGCTGCCAAGTCTGAATTATATAGAAATAGAATATCTGAAGTAATAACATATAAGGGGATTGAATTCATAATCAAAACCTCCCATTAGGGTAAAAAATGGCCAGGTTATTTCACTGTTTAATTCTACCAAACTTTTTTTTTTATTTTTCAAAATTTATTTATTTTAATTAGGTACATATGACAGCAGGATGTATTTTGATTTATTGTACACAAATAGAGCACAACTTTTCATTTCTCTGGTTGTATATGATGTAGAGTTGCACCATATGTGCAGTCTTAACATGTACCTAGGGCAATGATGTGCATCTCATTCCACCATCTTTCCTGCCCCCATGGTCCCTCCTTTCCCCTCCCCCACTTTGACCAAAGTTCCTCCATTATTCCCCCGGCACACACACCTCCCATTATGGATCAGCATCATCTTATCAGAGAGAACATCTGGCATTTGGTATTTTGGGATTAACTTTGTTTGGCATGATATTCTCCAATTCCATCCATTTACCTGCAAATGCCTTTATTTTATTCTCTTTTATTGCTGAGTAATATTCCATTGTGTACATATACACAATGTGGTACATATACACAATGGAATATTATTCAGCAATAAAAGAGAATAAAATTATGGCATTTGCAGGCAAATGGATGGAACTGGAAAGCATTATGCTAAGTGAAGTAAGCCAATCCCAAAAAAACAAATGCCGAATGGTCTCTCTACCAAACTTTTATAAAAGTATTAATATATACACTTCTCGAACTATTCTAAGACATTGGATAGGAAGAAAAATTTCCAAACTCATATTATGATATTAGCAATAAAATGATAAAAAATCAGACAAAGGCACTCTAAGATTACCATAAAAATATCCCTGATGAACATGGATTATAGTATCTTCAAGAAAGTACTAACAAACTGAATTTAACAGCACTTTGAAAGGACCATATACCATGATCATGAAAGATTTATCTCTTGGATGCATGGATAGTTCAACATACACAAATAGATCAATGCAATGCACCACATTCACAGAATGAAGAAAAACAATCACATACTATTTTAGTGGAAACATAAGATACATTTGACATATTTTAATGTTATTTTATGGCAAAATATACTCTCAGAAACTTAGTTACAGAAAGAATGTATACACAAATATATGGCCTCAACACAAAAATTGTCACATACTGCAGTAAGGTAACATAGAGTAAAATTGTCAGAACTTTGGAAATTACAGCTTTTTTAAACACAGACAAAAGGAAAATGACTGTGACTACATGACACTAATATTTTTTCTGTACAGTAAAGAAAAAAATTGAAGAAAATGAAAACACAACCTTCAATAGATGAAAATATTTGCAAATAATATATCTCCCATCAAGAAGTTAATATCCAAAATACATGGAGAACTCCAAAATACAATCAGTAGCAAAAACAAATAAATAAATAAATAAACTGAGAAAATAAAATGATATTAAAATGGGCAAAGGATCTGAATAGTCACTTTTTCCAAAGATATACAAGTAGCCAATCTGTGTAATGAAAAAATGATCATGGTCACTAATCATCAGAGAAATGTAAATCTGAAACACAATGAGATGTCATATCTCAGCTGTCATAGGATGGCTACCATGTAAAAGTCAATAGGTAAAATGCATTCATAAAGATTCAGGAAATAAGAACCTTTAGATTGTTGGTTACAGCATAAATTGTTATAGCCATTATGGCAAGTAGTATGGAAGTTACTCAGAAAACAAAACAACAAAACAAAACAAAACAAAAAAAAACCATCAAGCTACCACACCATATACTAATTGCATTAGTGAGTATATATCCAAAGGAAGTACAATTAGTATGTTGGGTACATATCTGCATATCTATGTTCACTGGAACATTATTCACAATATCAAAGATATAAAATCAAGCTAAATATCCTTCAACAGATGAATGAATGAATAAAATGTGGTACACATACACAGTGGAATACTCTTCCACCATATAAAGAATAAAATCCTGTAACTTTTAGCAAAAGAAGTGAAACTGGAGGACATTATATTAATTGAAATAATCCACTAACAGATAAATTCTGAATGATCACATTCATATGTCAAATCTACTAAATTTGAACTGAAAAAATAAAGATTAGAAGTATTTGGGAGTTGGGGAAATGCATACACTTTAGCCAAAGTGAATAAACCAACTATAACTACATGACTAAGTTATGGAAACCTAGTGCACCCCATGATGACTACAGTAAATAATGATTTATATTTGATATTTGCTAAGAGTATATCTTACATTTCCTCATTATATGCACATACACACAAATAGTTCCATGTAAGTTGGTAGATATGCTAATTAACTTGATTGTGGACATTATTTCATAATGTATAAATATATCAAAATGTAATATACACCTTGAATATAAACAATTTTTACTTCTCAAATATTTCTAGTAAAAACTAAAAAATAAAGGAAATATTTATAATATTTTATTGAATTGCCTATATGAATTCTTCACGTTTTTAAGATGGTAGGTGTTTTATAGACATTTTGTATTGCTTTGTATTATAAATAAATTTTTCATATTCTGTTTTTATATGGATGTTATTTGTCTACTAGTAATCTAGTGGTTTATACATCATTCTTTTAACATAACAGGCATTTCTTGACTTTTAACTTACTCTTATGAAAAGTTTTTAGTTGAATCCCTTTGGTGTCCTATTGAGATGTACATGTCATCCTTCATTTCATTATTGAAGCATCTAATTTATATTTTGTTTGCATTACCTCGGACATATAGGACAGAGTGAAATAATAGTGACCACTGTGGAACATTACTGTTTTAGGGTTTAATCATTTTTATGTACCATATGCACTATGTGTATAGCAGTGAATAAGAATTGCAGTCCCTGAGCTGGTCACAGTGGCACACGCCTATAATCCCAGCACTTTGGGAGGCTGAGACAGGAGAATCGTGAGTTCAAAGCCAGCCTCAGCAACAGCGAGGTGCTAAACAACTCAGTGACCCTGAGTTGTTATTTGGAGACCCTGTCTCTATAAAACACAAAATAGGGATAGGGATGTGGCTCAATGGTCTATTACCCTTGAGTTCAATCCCCGGTACCAAAAAAACAAAATTGCAGTCCTTGTTTTCAAAGAAATTTATCATCTAGTAAGAAATACTGATTTGAATAACTTATTATAAGAATTGTAATTTTTTTAAAGTGGCAATTCAGGATATTTTGGAAATATTTAGTTTATAAATTTCACTTATATATAGTTGCCCATATATGCTTAAGTATATTTTATATATATTTACTCATATATAATTATATACATGTACACATAAGTATACATACATTAAAATATGCAATTTTATTTATATACTCAAATATATATTTTTATTTATAGTATGAATAATTATACTATATATAATAATTATACTATACTATATTTACAACTCAAACTACATGTACTCATGTATATATATGTGTGTATATATATATAATATAAAATATACTAAAATATATATATATATATATATATATATATATATATATACATGAGTACATGTAGTTCGAGTTGTAAAAGAAAGTAATTTTTTGTATGGATGCATTATATAAGTTCTGAAGTAGAAATAACATTTATGCTATTTATTTTACAAATGTATAGGCATTAACTAAGAGTGGGAGCATGTACAAATACCCTTAGGTTGGGGTTAAAGACCTATGCCCAGAACTAACAGACCAATATAGTAGCAAAGTACAAACAGAGAAAGCATTACAGAAAATTGAAATTGGAAATACTGGCAGGGAGCAGACTGTGGAGGACTTTGCAATTCATGCTAAGAATTTTGGAACTGATCTTACTGGCTAAGACAAGTAACTGAAGGTTTTTAATTAGAAAAGTGAAATGATCAGATTCTTCTTTTAAAAATAATATTCTGGCCATAGTTTGGGTTATGGTCTAGAATAAAGTAGATTCAGATAAAAAACATACATGCACACACATGTATATGAAAATTGACAATAAAAATGACTTAATTTTTTTAAAAAAGTGCTAAAATCAAAAGCATATAATAAGTTCAGTTCACAGAAATAGGAGAAATAATATCTATTATAACAATAATCATTCATAAAGTAAGCTTATCTATGAAGTAATTTGGTTTTCTAGTTGCATCAGAACCTAAAACCCAGCTGAATACTGTATATAAGAAATACATATAGAACAAATCACTTGAAAAAGTTGAAAGCAAAATTATGGGCAGAAGACACATTTAGGCATTTATTCCAGAATAAAAGGAATGATATAAACTCACATTTTCCTGTTTTTCCCTCTAAATGTGACTAAATGTCCTAAAATTTATTCAATAGTAAATTAAAAAAAAAAAAACTGTAAAACTTGAAACAAGGAATCAGTCTGATTAATGTCTTCAGAATTCATAAATGACAACATGGTTAGCTTTCTGGTATTTATTTCAGGGAGTAGAAAGACCAGCAACACAAAAATTATTTTAAAATGTAAATAGAAAAGTTTTAAAACAAACAAACAAAATAATCTTTGAAAAACGAAGAATGAAGTGGGGGAACCAATCTTTACAATGTTAAGACTTACTATATAGCTATCAGAGGCTCAGTGGTCAAGTACCCCCGAGTTCAATTCCTGGTAACAAAAAAAAAGACAGTGTTGTGTTTGCAAAGACATAGAGACATAGAGCAATGAAAAACAATAAAAAACCTGTAATAAATTCATATAAAATCGCTTAACTGATTTTTTTCAAAAGTGTAAAGGAAATTCCATTGCACTTTATGTACCAGATGCATTATGAAATTCTGTTGGCCATTTGTATGTCCTTCTTTTGACAAATATCTATTCAAGTCCCTTGCCCATTTTTCAGTTTTTTTTTTTTTTTACTATTTAGTTATTTGATTTTCTTATATCCTTTGGATATTAACCTGTTATCAGATATATGGCACATACACACACACACACACACACACACACACTCCTCCTACTCTGCAGGTTGTCTCTTCACTGTTGTTTCCTTGCATTTGCAGAAAATTTTATTTCCTAATTTTTTTTACTTGTAGATGGATACAATCTACTTATTTTTACGTGGTCCTGAGGATTGAACCCAGTGCCTCACACATGCTAGGCAAGCAATCCACCACTGAGCCAAAGCCCCAGCCCTTTGCAGAAACTTTTTATTTGGTGTAATTCCATTTGTCTGTTGTTATTGTACCATGTGCTTTTGGGTTCATAACCAAAAATTATTCTGACCAATGTAATGGAATTTTTCCTGTCTATTCTCTTCTAGTAGCTTTGTAGATACAGGTCTTACATTTAAGGCTCTCATCTATTTTGATTTATTTTGGTATATTGTATGAAATAATGGTCACTCTCATCCAAAGCCCAATTATGCCAGGGCAGTGGAGTAGGTTGCACATAGGACAAAGAAAGTGCCTGGAGATACCATGAGAGGCATATGGTTTATTTAGGAAAGCTTACAAGAAATGAGAGACTGTTCCAAATAGAGTTCAGTGGCAACAGATTGACAGATCACACCTCCATCTTTCACAGTGCTTTGCCAAATAGTGTCTGTCCTCCCCCTTAGAGTTTTGTCCTGTTCCAGCTAACTGGAAAGTGAAATATATATCTTTTCTCAGTGCCATCAGTTCTGTACCTATCTCCATTCAGAGAGAGCTTTTATATTCTAGGCTGCAGAAGCAGTAACATCATCAGCATTAGCATTCTTAGTTTACCAGAATCCCAAGTAGCAATTCTCCCAGAATGCATGCAAGAATGTTATCTTTCTACAGAAAACACAAACTTTCCCTAGTTCTCAGTGACAAAAAGAGAAAGCCAGTGTCCTTCAAGATTATGTGTCTATACTTTCTCTCTTAGGATTGTACTTATTATTCCCTTAACTTGGCTAAAATTTTGGGAACAGAAAAGGGGAATTCAGAATGATGCTTTACAGTACCCCTTTTCTCTTTAAGAATGATAGTATCTAACATTGTTCTGCATATAGATATACGCAGAAATTTCACCACTGGATATATGTTCATAGTATATGAAATCAGTGTGTTGAGGTTGTATTGTCACTCATCTGTGTATTGCAGTACTCATCACAATTGACAAAATATGGAGCCAACCTATGTGTCTAAAAATGAACAAATGGATGAAGACAATGTGCATAATGGGACAATATTCAGTCAATAAAAAATGAAATCCTGTCAGTTTTGAAAATATGAAGTCAGATAGACATTATATTCAGTAAATACATTCAGCAAAGATAGAAATACTGCATGATCTTGCTTAAATTATAATTAAAAATATTATACTCAGACAAGTAGAAAGTAGAATGGTGGTTTAAAAGAGTTGAGGTGGGAGGTTGCTGAAATATTGGTCAAAGGACACAAAATTTCAGTTATATAGGAGAAAATATTTCAAGAAATCTTTTGAAAATAGTGATTGTTATACATAAGGTGATAATTTGAATTTTGAAACTTGCTAGTAGAGAAGACTTCATTGTCATAATACAAAATAAGTATGTGTGATATATAAATATATGTGTTATATATTCTATGTATACATGCAATGTATGTATACATCATATATTATATAACATGTTACACACACATATGTATATAATTATATAAATTTATATATATACATATAATTATATACATATGTGTGTGTAACATGTTATATAATATATGATGTATTTAACCATTCGTATATAAATGCATACATATACATATATACATACACATACACACAGCGTATTGTATGCAATGGCTATACAAATTTTATTTGTGAATTAAACTTAATAAATTAAGAAAAAATGTTTGCCTAAAATTTACATCTGTTGTAAAATTAACTCAAAATAAAACTTCTGGACTAAATAGTAAAATGTATAAAAATTTTAAAAGAAAACAAAATAATATCTTCAGTTTCTAGGACTAGGCACAGTGTTTTTAGACTTTACACCAAAGAATATGATCCACAAAGAAAAATTGATAAATTAGAACTCATCAAATTGTATTGCTCTTAAGGTTCCTGTTGAAATGACAAATAAACAAAATGCATACTGGAAAAATATTTTAAAACTGCATATGCATTCAACGATTTGTGTTTACAATAATCATTACGTTAACATTACAAAAAGAGTTACACTAGAAATAAGTAAAAGACACAGATATTACAACAAATGGTACATCAAGATGCCATATAAGCATGTGAAATATTAAAAATTATGTGCTATTAGTGAAATGTAAATACAAAACTACAATGGGATATTATTATATAACTATCATAATGAATAAAATAAAAAATAGCAATAATGTCACAATTATTGTTAGGGATGTAATACAGTACCGCTCTTGTGGAAAAAAATACAGTGATTCCTTTTGAAACTAAAAATATACTTCCTATACAAAATAGTAATTGCACTCTTTTTTTCATATTTTAATTTATTTATTTGTTCTATTTAGGTTTACATGATATCAGAGTGCAATTTGATTCATTGTACACAGATGGAGGATAACATTTCATTTCTCTGGTTTTAAGTGATAGAGAATCACAACATACATACAGTCATACATAAAGCTAGGGCTATGATGACCATCATATTCCACCACCTTTACTGTCCGCATAACCCTTCCCCCCTCACACCCTTGTGAACAGAGCTCCTTCATTGTTTCCATGTCCTTACCCCCATTATGGATCAGTATCCACATATCAATTAGTACATTTGGCATTTGATTTCATGAGATTGGCTTACTTCACTTAGCATGATATTCTCCAACTCTATCCATTTACCTCCACATCTTAGCTATTGTGAATTGAGCTGCTATAAACATTTAAGTGGCTGCATCACTGTAGTATGGTCTTTTTAAGTCTTCTGGATATAGGCCCAGGAGAGGGATAGTTGGGTCAAATGGTGGTTCCATTCCAAGTTTTCTAAGGAATCTCCATATAGCTTTCCAGATTGGTTGTACCAATTTGCAGTTCCACCAGCAATGTATGAATGTGCCTTTTTCATCACAACCACGCCAACACTTATTGTTGTTTGTATTCTTGATAATTGCCATTCTGATTGGCATGAAATGAAATCTAAGGGTAGTTTTGATGTGCATTTCTCTGATTGCTAGAGATGTTGAACATTGTTTCATATATCTGTTGATCGATTGTATACCTTCTTCTGTGAAGTTTCTGTTTAGCTCCTTGGTCCATTTATCGATTGGGTTGTTTGGTTTTTTGGTGTTAAGTTTTTTGAGTTCTTTATATATCCTGGAGATGAGTGCTCCATCGGATGTGTGTGTGGCAAAAATTTGTTCCCAGAGTGTCGACTCTCTGTTCACTTCATTATTTCTTTTGCTGAGAAGAAGCTTTTTAGTTTGAATCCATCCCATTTATTGATTCTTGATTTTACTTCTTCTGCTATAGGAGTCTTGGTAAGAAAGGAGGGTCCTAATCCTACATGATGGAGATTTGGGCCTATTTTTTCTTCTATTAGGTGTTGGGTCTCTGGTCTGATTCCCAGGTCCTTGATCCACTTTGAGTTGAATTTCGTGCATGGTGAGAGATAGGAGTTTAGTTTCAATTTGCTGCATATGAATTTACAGTTTTCCCAGCACCATTTGTTGAAGAGGCTATTCTTTCTCCACTGAACATCTTTGGCTCCTTTGTCTAGTATAAGGTAACTGTATTTAAGTGGGTTTGTCTCTGTATCTTCTATCCTATACCATTAGTCTACATGTCTATTTTGGTGCTAGTACCATGCCGGTTTTGTTACTATAGCTTTATAGTATAATTTAAGGTCTGGTATTGTGATGCCTCCTGCTTCACTCTTCTTGCTAAGGAGTGCTTTGACTATTCTGAGTCTTTTATTATTCCTGATAAATTTTATTATTGCCTTTTCTCTTTCTACAAAGAATGACAGTGGGATTTTAATTGGAATCACATTGAATCTACATAGTGCTTTGGGCAGTATGGCCATTTTGACAATATTGATTCTGCCTATTCAAGAGCATGGGAGATTTATCCATCTTCAAAGGTCTTCTTCAATTTCTTTCTTCAGTGTCTTGTAAGTTGTATTGAAGAGGCCTTTCTCCTCTCTTGTTAAATTGATTCCCAAGTATTTTTTTTTTTTGAGGCTATTGTGAATGGGATAGTTTTCCTAATTTCTCTTTCAGATGGTTTATCACTGATGTATAGAAATGTAATTAATTTATAGGTGTTGATTTTATATCCCACTACTTTGCTGAAATCATTTATTAATTCTAGGAGTTTTCTGGTAGAATTTTTTGGATCCTCTAAGTATAGAATCATGTTGTCTGCAAATAACGATAGTTTGAGTTCTTCTTTTCCTATTTGTATCCCTTTAATTTCCTCTGTCTGTCTGATTGCTCTGGCTAGAGTTTCAAGGACTATGTTGAATAGCAGTGGTAAAAGAGGGCATCCTTGTCTTGTTCCCATTTTTAGAAGGAATGCTTCCAATTTTTCTCCATTTAGGATGATGTTGGCCTTGAGTTCAGTTAGTATAGATAGCTTTTACAAAGTTGAGGTATGTTCCTACTGTCCCAAGTTTTTCTAGTGTTTTGAACATAAAAGGGTGCTTTTTTTGTCAAATGCTTTCTCTGCATTGATTGATAAAATCATGACTCTTATCTTTAAATCTATTGGTGGGATATATTATGCTTATTGATTTCCGAATGTTGAAACAACCTTACATCCCTGGAATGAACCGCTCTCCATAATGGTGCACTATTTTTTATATGTTTTTGTATGCATTTTGCCAGAATTTTATTGAGAATTTTGTATCTATGTTCAATAGGGAAATTGGTCTGAAGTGTCTTTCTTTGATGTGTCTCTGTCTAGTTTTGGAATCAGGGTGATACTTATCTCATAGAATGAGTTTGGAAGGGTTCTCTCCCTTTCTATTTCATGAAATAGTTTGAGGAGTATTGGTATTAATTCTTCTTTAAAAGTCTTGTAAAATTCAGCTGAGGATCCGTTAGGACCTGGGCTTTTCTTGGTTGGAAGGCTTTTGATGGCATCTTCTATTTCCTTGCTTGAAATTGATCTGTTTAAGTTGTGTATGTCCTCTTGGTTCAGTTTGGGTAGGTCATATGCCTCTAGAAATTTGTTGGTGTATTCAGGGTTTTCTCTTTTACTGTAGTTTAAATTTTCAAAATAGTTTCTAATTATCCTCTGTATTTCAGTAGTGTCTGTTGTGATATTTCCTTTTTCATCATGAATTTTAGTAATTTGGGTTTTCTCCCTCTTCCTTTTCATTAGGGTGGCTAAGGGTTTGTCAATTTTGTTTATTTTTTCAAAGAACCAGCTTTTTGTTTTGTCAATTTTTTGCATTGTTTCTTTTGTTTCAATTTCATTGATATCAGCCTTGATTTTGATTATTTCCTGTCTTCTACTTCTTTTGGTGTTGATTTGTTCTTCCTTTTCTAAGGCTTTGAGATGAAGAGTCAATTAATTTCTTTGTTCACTTTTACTTCTTCTAATAAATGAGCTTAGTGCAATAAAATTTCCTCTTAGAACTGCCTTCATGGTATCCCAGAGATTTTGATATGTTGTATCAGAGTTCATTTGCCTCTAAGAAATTTTTTATCTCTTCCCTGATGTCTTCTGTTATCCATGCATCATTCAATAGCATTTTATTTAGTTTCCAGGTGATGGAGTAGTTTCTGTTTTTTAATCTGTCATTGATTTGTAATTTTATTCCATTGTGGTCAGATAGGATGCAGCGTAGTATCTCTATTTTTTTGTATTTGCTAAGACTGGCTTTGTGACATAACTTATGATCTATTTTGGAACAGGATCCACGTGCTTGCTGCTGAGAAAAAAGTGTATATGCTCGTTGATGGATGGAACACTATATATGTCTGTTAAATCTAAATTATTAATAGTTTCATTGAGATCTATGGTTTCTTTATTAAGTTTTTGTTTGGAAGGTCTATGCAATGGTGAGAGAGCTGTGTTAAAGTCTCCAAGTATTATTGTGTTGTGGTCTATTTGATTCTTGTATTTGAGAAGGATTTGTTTGATATACGTAGAAGCCCCATTATTTGGGGCATAGATATTTATGATTGTTATGTCTTGTTGATGTATGATTCCCTTAAGAAGTATGAAATGACCTTCTTTATCTCTTTTC